>WAAB01001949.1:157032-199576 GCA_013389865.1 Piaya cayana
GTGGCTCCTGGAGGAGCATGCAGGCACGGAGTTTTTGCACTGTGCCTGCAGAGCAGAGTTAGTGTGCATCTCCTCTGAACACATGTGTATGCAGAAAACCCTGGGCAGAGCAGCTGCATCTGGTCTTTCTTAGTCCCTCTAGGGCTCCTACACTGGAAAATACATAAAGGTCTTTTTACCAGGTGTGTTCAGTGTTAGAAGTGCAAAGAAGTGCAATACAGGCATCACAGAACTTCCCTGCTTGCTTTTGGTGCCAGGGGAAGGTGGAGGGTGGGCACCCAGATGCTGCTCCCTGAAGGCTTAGGACTGCGCTTTGAGAGGGGCACAGGAATGAGATGGCAACACTTCCACAATTTTGCTAGTCTCCACTCTAAGGTCAGGTTGCTCGCAGACATTACTTAGGCTGAGAGTGACCTTGGCTAAATTGATCAAGTATTTCACATCCCTGTCAAGTGAAAACTTCCCTGTCAGCAGCCTCCCCATGATCTCCAGGAGTACTTGCATAAACATGCAGCTTTACATGCTTATTAGGCACAAGTGGATACCTCTGGGCACATTTAAGAAAGAGTCTTAACTATTAACTCCATCATCCCACATCAACCAAGAGCCACAGTTTCAATCCTTCACTCGCACCAGTGCGCCCTAACGGGAGCAGGTAATGGTCACTGGAAACCACATCTGCATCCCACAGCACAAAAATTACATCTTTCCGCATAACCAGCCATCTCTCACCTTGCTGGTGACATGCCAGACCAGTCATTCTCTGAGAAGTCAGGATGATTATTGTGCCCTATTTGCAAGATTTTTCTGGCATGGGTGGAAAAGGGAAAGCAAAATCTTTGGAGAGTGACAGGTGTATTAAGACACAGGTTTTATCATCTCTGTTGGAGAGTGTCTCGTCCTCGCTGCTGTGCAGAGAACCAACAAAGTTAAGACTGTGGTGACATTGTCAAGTCTCTCTTGCACAAAAAACACACACCAGCTTGTAAACTGGGACTGTTCCTCAGAGCTGGTTGATGTCAATCCCAGCTCCCAGTTCTGCATAACAGGCTTGGGCTTTCAAAGTTTTAGGAGAACCATGAGACAGGTTTGAGCTGAAAAATTCTACCACCCTCTCATGGCTCTATTTTATTTTGCAATCAGTCCAGTCCAGAGGTAAATTATGATTAATAAAAGGAAAGGAGATGAAGGTGGCCCTTTCTTCTCAGCAAAGTATGTGATAGGGAGCACCCTGGTGTGCCTGCTTAACAGAAAGAAGCTGTGCTTCCCGGGGAGAAAATTGCAAGTGTTCATTTAGGATAAGACAGCCAAGCAAAGCACAGACTCCAAGTGGTCACTACTGCACCATGTTCCCCCAGAAAGCCTGTTCTTTCTGGGGCTCTTGCCTTATGCTTTCAGACAGCAGAGGACCTAGGACCCCTGACAAAGTTTGAGAGCCAGGACTCTGCATCCCATCCCTTCTGTGGTGCTTCAGTTTTCCCGTTCTTCTGTTACTGGCTGAGGATATTGTGAAGATGAATGCAATATCAGCTGAGAAGGGTTCTCAGACCCTCAGGACTGAGAGCACCTACCTGCCAGCCCTGAGCATCCTTAGAGGGAGGAGCTGGATGTATCCAAGACCAGTTGTGCTATGAAGCAGCTCAAATTCTATGATTAGACAGAGACTTCGGGAGGCCTTACTCCTTTCTGTCACCGAGGGATGCAAATTTGGTGACAGCAAAGAACAGGACGTGGAGAGACAGCCCTTGCCAGCAGAGCCAAGTCGCTCTTATCAAGAGATGGTTCGCTCCTTTCCGACACCAGCTTTGTTCACTAGGCTGTGCCAGCAGCAAACAGGGACAATCCCACATGGAAACCCACAGCCTCCCAGTGCCTTCATTCAGCCTGAAAAGGACTCAGAACTCGTGGGTTTTACTGTTTCTTGACGGAAAATAAAATAAAAAAAAAAAAAAGTGTCAGCAAATTGGAGGGTCTCCAGGAAAAGGAGATAAAGATGATTAAGGGTTTAGAAGGATTGACCTATGAGGAAAGATTAAAGGAACTAATTATGTACAGCTCAGATAAAGGATGAGTAAAGAGGTGATTTAATAACGGCCTGCAAATACTCAGGAAGGTGTCAACATTAGGGAAGGGGGAGGAATGATTTAGAGTCCTTCACTGTGGAACAACACAAGTGATGGAATGAAGGGGGAAGGTGACATGGGACATTTGCACTGTGCAGACAAAACAAGGGATTGCTTTAGGGCGCAGGAAATCAGTTAGGAGCACAAACTCTCTGGAAACTCTGGCCTTCCCTCCCTAAGTGATCACAGTACACATCTTCAAAGGTTTTAGGTGCTTAAAGGTGCAGGGAAGTGCTTTAATAGGATTTTCAGGTGCATCTAAGCAGGGTAGGTTTCAATGGGAATTAGGAACTTAAACAGTTTCATCGGTTCCAGCAGTTGCTTACTTCCACCTTTGCACAAAACAACCTTAAGGTCTGGCTCTAGGACTCATCAGAAATCCCCCAGTGGGAGATTAGAACTGAATCCCAAGCTGCTGGAGCAGTGTAAAACTGGACTGGCTGATGTGCAGGAGGATGTTCTGTAAGAAAACATCTTGCCTTGTCAGGTCATTGTGCATTGATCTGCACGGTTGATTTGAAAGTCAATGAGATTTAGATGCCCAGGCCCATTAAAATAAAAATTTAAAAATGCCTTTGGCACTTAAGCACCTTGGTCAGTCCAGTAGGTCTTTGCTGCAGAGACTGTGGGTTACCAAAGCCCAAGGTGAACCCAGTCACAGTGAAAAAGCCTACTCAAAGCAGCATGTTCTCCCTTGTGCTCCACTGGAGTGTGTCACCAGGTCTCCAGGGAATCATGTCCCATATTTCTCTGTGCTGCGATTCATAGCCTCATAGAATGGTTTGGATTGCAGTGGACTGTAAAGATCATCCAGTTCCAAGCTCCTAGCCATGGGCAGGGACACCTTCCACTAGAATCGATTAAGTCTCCCATTGTTTTACTGGACATAAGGGACATAATAATAAAGGGGAAGGGAAGGGAAGGACACAAGAATGCCAAAGTGTGAGCTTACCCAATACTGTCACAGTTATCACAGCTGCAAGTTTAGATTCCGTATGAGAATTTTGAACACAATAATAATAGAAGGCAAGGTGAGAGGAGAGCAGAGCGGTTGTGACTTGTTCTTGTTATCGCCCTGAAGGGTTTTTCAGGGCAAACACTCTCAAGACAGTTTTCATTAAACGACAAACTTGTCAATTTAGCCTAAAATATCTATCTGTGTTTTGAAGTCATTGCTTAAAACCAGGGAGACGTTTGAAAGACTATTTTAACCCTTTCACAGCACTGGAGTCCACTTGAAATGATATGAAAGTTAAATACAAAGATAAATGCATAAATGGCCAGAGTTGCTATGGAAATGTAAGAGGATAGAAATTGAAAGTCAATAGGAGGACTAAGTTACTGTTCAATTTTAAAAATAGTCTTTCTATACAGAAATGGAACATTTTTCAAATCTCTGTTGGCCTGTATTATACAAAATGGGAAGTGGTTTTGTGGCTGTGTACATCTATTTAATGCTGCATGCTCAATCTGCAAACTGTATGCTCAATGGCTCAGAATAAGTAGGACCTTTTCTCAGGTTAATGCTAATCTCCACCACCGCTATAGAGTTCTGGTGATAAATGTCTGCCATGAAAAGCACAGGTATATGGGTCAAACTCCGTGGGATATAATGACAAATAATTTGTAGGGATTTCAGGTCGGGTCTGTTTGTTTTTTTAACAGTTTCCCAATGAAACAAGGCTTATCTAACTGGACTAGATGGCTCAGCGACACTGTGCATTAGCTTACTAAACCTGTTGGCCTGCAATCAGATTTAATGGAAGAGGCACCTCAAAGGAGTTAAGTTCTAACAAGCTTTATAAGGGAGGATATACTCAAATTAGCATTTCTTCCCATGGCCTTTCCACTTTCCATCCCACTCCCAGGGTGTGATATGAGCTCAGCCACTCTATCAGACACCAGACAACCCACGATGGGGATGACCAGAGGAAACCAGGCTTCGTATGCTCTACCACTTGCAAAGTGACTTGCTTTATTAAGTTAAATGTAATACACTTCTCCAGTTCTGCTCAGAGAGGGAGAGTGGATTATGTTTGAACAGTGTAAAACTCCATCCATGAGCAGCATATCAAGTGGAAAGTGGGGCTTTGCTTCAAACCATCTGCACTTATGCTCCCTCTCCATTGCCAGATGCTACTGGGGCTTGTTGATAGATTTATTCACCTGTCCTGTGCTGTTTAGGCATTGGCAGCCCAAAATTCACAGCTCATTGTGACCCACATCCCAAGAGCACAACTCTTTTATCTCCTTGGTCTTCTCTATCCACTTGCAGTGGCTTTCCCCACATCTCACTCTACAGCACCCAGAAGCTGTAGGCGAAGAGCCCAACATGCAGCCCTGAATGGGAGAACAGAGCATCACTGGGACATGCTCCTGCCCACGTTTCCCATGAGATAGACCCCTGTGCTCCTCTCATGTGTCTGGACGTGTATTCAAAGCACACAAGTCTCACACAGCAAGTTTCCAACAGCTGGAGTCATCTCACTAACTTAGGTACAGCGAACCTAAGAAATATTAACAGACACAGAAGATGCTGAAATCAGCTTTCCAATGTGAAGAGCTGGCACAAGCTTCAGGCTTGGCAAAATAACTCTGCCACTTCCTTTTTACTCAAGTCTGGCTTCATCCTTTTCTGCAAGAGGTTTGAAAGAAATACAGAGCACCAGCAGGATCCTTACCAGCCCCATCTCCCAACCCTGTTAGAAAAAGGCTTTTAAAAATAGTTACATGCTGCTGGGTGGGATTTTCTTCGGGAGGTGCTGTGCAATAAAGAGCGAGATGAAATTCTAATCATAGCTTCTTCGCAGAGGGAAGGGTTCAGAGTGTAGCTGTGTGGCAGCAGCCTCATTTTCACAGCAATATCGTTATATTCGCTGGGTGTCAGGGGGACACATATTGCTGTCATTTCCCCGTGCAGTGTTGGGATATCAGATGCAAAGAGCAGCAGCGAAGCACACAGCTATCACCACTCCATCTCTCTAAGGCAGAGGAGAGCAGCCTGCTTGCTGGCCTGGTGCATCTGCCCCAAACTCAGCTCTGACAACAACCACGGACCTCTTGGCCGTGGGGGGAGAAGGTCCTTCTAAAGGAGTGGGGATAGAGAACCTTCCCCATCCAAACAGGGGCTGCCAGAGAAATGGGAGCTCTAGGCTGCATATCCCCAACATCCCACCATGCATCATATGTGCATTGACGTGGCTCCGAGCTCACTGCTGAGCACCGTCTCTTCCTCACCACATCCCCATGATGTCTCATTGAAAATCCCCCACACCACAAGACAAATGGCTTTCCCCAAAATTAGTCAAACCCACCAAATTTGTCTTACAGCAATTTACCATTGTCTTGCTCAAGGTGTATGACCCGCTTGGCATGCAAGTGCTCATTTTCTCTAGCTGGCTATCTCACTGGGTTGCCAGCAGACATCCCTGCTGAATGGACTGTGCTCCTTCTGCCAAGTCCCTTCACAAAAGAGCTGCCAGTTCCCAGGAGGAACAGGTCCCTGCCAGAGCCTCAGCATCTGGATGTCTTCAATGGAGCAGCCTGGAAGCCTCAAGATATGGAGGGGGGATTTCTGACAAGGTCTCCCAACCTAACCCAGTAAACACATCCACCATCTGCTGGAGTTCACCTGACTGAAATACATGTGGGAACTGCATCATCACCACACAGCACAGACAATAGCTCCTTGTCTTTTTACTTTCCTCTTTATTTGGCACCATCTCTGCTGGGCTATGCCCACTGGCTTCTGCCAGGTCATGCAATTAGGGCTGCAACAACTCTGTGACACTGCTGTCTTCCCTTCTTCTCCATTGCCGTGTTTTCAGTTGTTTAAGTCTAGCCAATTACAGTGTCCTGGAGGGGCATAAGGAATCACCAGCTTACCTAAAGGTAAAGAATGTTTCCTAAATTGAAGTCCAAGCCAAAACAGCGCTCCAAGGACTTTCACTGCTATGAAAAAAATCTTGTGAAAGCTCAAGAAGGGATGAACTTTGGCCCAGTGTTCATCTCCTTTGGTTCTTTTGCCTGTTGTTCCTTCCCCTCCAATATACAGCTTCTTCCTATGTCCCAGATTCTATGAGGATGTTTCACTTTTAGCCTTTTGCTTCAGTATTAAAGTAACTAGCCTCTATGTTTTGCTTTAAGGACATGGACTCAGCCTGAGTGCACTCAGTCCAACAACCTAGCATGACTTAGAATAGATGTGAACTTTTTGGGCAGCTTGGACCCATTCCAGGTCAATCCTGTGCTGGTTGGAGTATCTCTGCAGTCAGCACCTGCCCTGGGGTCCTGGTAAATTTGTCCAGGCTAATACGTGCAGGATCCCATAGAAAACACCAGTAAAATGAAGGTGAGAGAAGTGATATTTGTCACCTAGACTGCAGTAGCCACCACATCGTCCTTGAGAGGAAGTTTTCAGAAGCAACCATTACCGCTACATAACCGCACCTTCATGTGACTTACACCTTACCCACAGCCAGAAAACCAGAGATGACAGCAAAGTCACGCCAGCGTGACCACGTTGTTGTGACATAGCCTCAAATACGCACCTTCACACGCACAGATGTTTCCCCAAATGCATGACAGGGCTGGCAAACCCTGTTTCAGAGCTCTTGTGTGGTTACTGGCTGCAAAGCAGTTAAGCCCCCCTTGCAGCCCTATATGCATTCACTTCATGCACTTAATTGTGACAGCCCTGTTAAATTCTTCCTGAAAAGAAAAAACCAAAAACCTTGTTTCCCCTCCCCCTGAGCTACCTTTTCATGTTAAATGCCACTAAAAGCAGAACGCACGGTAACATCAGTCCTCGCTGAAGGTTGAAACCACCTTGACTGTAATCCTGGTGTGGCACTGGATGGAGGAAAAAAAAAAAAAAGGAAAACACAAGATACTTCCTTCCACTTCTCTGTCAGCTCTGCTTTGCATCAAAATCTCCTTTGTATGTCACACAGTTATTAAAGTTGTGGATTGCGGCTCGGCGTGTGTGTGCGTGAACGCGTGTGTGTGTCTGTGTCTCGGAAACTGGGTCACCCAAGGAGCGCTCCGTGAAAACTCTGCCCTGACAAATCCAGGCTGGCAAGACTCAAAGATACCCCTTATAATGTTTTTCTGCCTCTCGTCATGCTTTGAAAGAAGTAAATAACACTGCTTTCTCCTGTATTTTTGTATCTTTTATTCAGCAGCTTCCTGAGGTAAATAACCTCGAGCAGGCAAATCTAAGGGGATGCTCCTATCTTGCTTGCTGTCTGCTCACACTGAAATCATGATATTCTTTGCTTTCATGAGGCTTTTATAAAAAAACTCCCCTTTTTTTCAAGAGGAACAGCTATGAAGGAGGGCAAGCAACTCCCCAGATTTGTCTCTAGATTCAATCCTAGTGTCTTGTGGTCCTCTACTCTCCCTCACAGTCCCAGGGATAACAGGCACCTCCCCAAGACAAACACATCCCCAGAACACAGGGAACCTCTGTGGGCAACTCTTGGGTCAGGGCAGGGAGCTGTTTTCCAGAACTTGTTAAAGAACTTTTTAGCAGGCGGGCGTGCTTTTATTTCCATCAGGGCTCTGAGTAACACAGTTCAGGCAGTTTCTGTCTGAGGCTGATGGTTGATTTCTGTCACCTACCTGCCCTCAGCTGCTGTCGGCAGCGAGAGGTGGGGTGGAAACCAGTGGAGCATAGAGTGGGGCTGGCCCAGCTCAGCACCCGGCAAGGACAGGGCTGCTAGAAGGGCCAAGGGCAGGGAACTGAAACTTGCTGAGTCGGTGCAGCGAGAAAGATGTGGGCTGCAGTCTCAGGAGGAGCAGAGAGGGGGAAGACTATGGGTTTTCTTGTTATCAGCTTATTTTAATATCTGCAGCGTGACTGAAAGGATGACAGAAAGAAATACCTTGGCAGGAAGGGCTTTACTGGCAAGTCAGAATTGCAGAGGGTCCTGGGGGCTAAATGCTGCCTTTACTTGTGCTACTGTGAGTGCACTTATTTCTTTTAAAGAAAGCAAAACTTCAACAATCACAAGAAGGATTGGTGATAGGGAAGGGATTGGAAGGATCTGGCTTCAGGCACACATTTGCTGGCCTGGGGAGAGAGATGGGGAGAAGGATTTCAGACCCCCAGGATGGAGGGAATGGAGTTGAGGCAACAGTCCAGTTTTCATGGGCTCTGATCCAGACTCCACATACTTCTTAGTGATTCACTCCAGAAAATCCCAGTGTACAGGTTGTGATTCCTATTTTACAGACAAAATAAACAAGGCAGGACAAAGACAACAGGCAGCACTTCTCATCTAAAGGGTAAAGGAGCCAGGCAGAGACCATAGTGTGTCCTTCCCAGCAGAATACACTGCTTGGAAAAGAAAACAGAGGGATTGCATGTCCAGAGCAGGGAAGGGGACACTGGCTCCTACCAGAACTGTCACTGAGACAGAGCCTGTGAGAGAGGAATGGAGAGCAACCTTCAGACATCACCTCCTGAATCCCACAGTGTGGGAGCTGAACAAGGACAGAGCATCCCAGCGCTGACACTTCAGGCAAGTTTGGGTTTGTTTTGGGTTACTGAGCAAAGTGCTCACCCAGTAGAAGTGCTCTGGTAGATACATTAAACTTGACGGCCAGGCTGTAGGAAGCAGGGATACGGGATAACAGTGTCCTCAAGCCTGCTCCATGTCCTCTGGCTAATGTATTCATCAGTGAGTTTAGGGGATCTCAGGAGAATGAATTGTCAGAGCGTTGGAAGCGAGCGATGGCAGGGGAATTACTGCTAATCCTTCTTGTGGGCCTGAACACTCCAAAGGATTTAAAGACTGTTTAAAAAAAGTTAAATAAAGGACACCCTTACCAGCCTCCTTTCTTTCATATGTTTTGGGTTGGTCACTGGCTGCTGGCTGGCGGCTGAAAGTGAAGAGAAACTTTAGGAGAGGGAAAAGATGAGACAGAGGGAGAAGAAAATGATAAAGACTGGAGATTACATCTGGAGAAAAGCCTATTTTACCCTCTCTGGGAGTGTAGGCTGCAATTAAATCTCTTTTGCTTAATAATATCCCATTGTTATTTGCATAGTACTCAAGATGTGGTGATAAGGGAGGAAGGAGTTGCAGGCAGGGGAGGCTGCAGTTCTCTTATCACCAAGTTGCTGGCAGTGTTCGAAATCCTCTGGCTGGAGGGATATGGGCCTGAGCCGTAGAGGAAAGAGTGAACCTTTATCTCTGGCCCACCACCAGTAATGAATGATTTTTCAGCAGTTCTGGTGGGAGGATTTTGATAGTGTGGCTGTCATATATTGTCTCCTTGCCACACGTCTGATTTGTAGGCTTTCAACCCTCTTCTTCATGTACCATCTCAACTGTAGCTCAGCGAAGGATGCTGTTGAAGAGAAGAAGGGGCACAGCAGAGTGCTGTGGGATGACTAAAACCAGAACCCCCACTTTGCCCATCAATTCACAGCAGAGAGACCCTGGCTGAGAGGGGGGCTCAGCCAGGCCAGGAGGATGGGGGTGTACACACTGTTGCTGGGAGGATTTAGATGCATTGGTTAGATACAGCAAGCAGATGTCTGTTCCCTTTGGACTGTCTCTTCTTCTGTAATTTGTGTCCTGTAATTGAGAATGACTATAAGCAGAATGAAGAACAACAAATCATGACCTGGAGGATTTTTAGTATGTGCTGGTTCAATCCCACTATATACTGGGCAGCCAGCCAGGTATAAAAAGAAGATCTGGGCTTTCATTCCACCACCTGCCCCAGTCGGCTCCTCAAGGACTGCCAGGCTCTGTGTCACCTGCAGAACAAGGCTGGTACCCATGTGATGCTCATTCTCAACCCTCCCACACAGTCCCAAGTCTTAAACCAATATCCACTTGGGGGTATTGCAAGGACAGAAGACATATTAATACCATAGCTGAAGTGGTCCAAAGGTACAATGTGCTAGCTGGGAAATAGTGTTTTCAGGTGCAGATGTTTCATTTGCTAAAGCAGGAGGCTGTGGGGCAAAGCAATGCAAAGGAATATTAAGGGAAGTGCTATCATGCTTCTCTGATAGAGCATCCAGCGACACTAATAGCTAAAATTACACTTGTTGCAGACTGAGGTCATAGAAAGCATTCCAGAATTGCTTTAAGGCTCCCTTAATGTTCACATCAAGACACATGCAGAACAGACTTCAAGGCCAGAGTTTCATCTGTATTTAAATATATTGAAATGGTGACACAGTCCCTGTCCTCCACATGGGTAGGAACATGACTAACGTCAGTGGTGAATGAGCTAGTCCAGTCTGAGCTAACCTGCAGGAACCACCCATCCTGGGAAGATATGGAGAGGAACAAGCAAAGCACTGTTATCATTCAGGATGCTTCAGAATGATGTTTCGAGAGGTCAAACCAGGCTCTCCCAGCAATGAAACACTAGGGTGAGAACCTCACAGTTTCCAACATCTGGGGTTTCATAAGCAGGACTTGCTGAATAGAGCAGAATTACCTACCTCTTCTGAGGAACGATGGAAAACACCCCACTGCTGCCTTGGTTGCTGTATGAATTGGCACGAATATGCAAAAACCTGATTTAAAGCAACTTCTCAGAGGTACCGATTTCAAAATATTTTCTTATCACCATTATGCAAAAAGGTAACGCTTATAGACTCATCACAGAACTTCTGCCTTGCAGGTGCTTCGGGCTACTAGTTCTCAGCCTAAGGAAAAGAAGGCTCTCAGGAGACCTTAGGGGAACCAGTACTGAAAGGGACTCCAGGAAAGCTGGGGAGGGGCTCTTGATCAGGTCGTGCCAGGATAGGAATGGTATTAAGCTTAAAGAGGAGAGGTTTAGATTAGATATTAGGAAGAAATATTTTGTGGTGAGGGTGGGGAGTCCCTGGCCCAGGTTTCCCAAAGAAGTCATGATTGCCCCATCCCTGGAGGTGCTCAAGGCCAGGCTGGATGGGGCTTGGAATGACCTGATCTAGTGGGAGGTGTTCCTGCCTATAGAAATGTGGTTGGAACTGGGTGAGGTGTAAGGTCCCTTCCAACACAAACCATTCCATGATTCTATGATACACTGGGACCAAGACACCTCCAGCAGAGGAGATTCACCCAGTTGCTGTATTGTGGCCACTTCCCCTGAGACCCTGCACCAATCTCTTCCCTACTTGTTTTATTCCCTTTTTTCTTGATTTCCAAGGCTTTAAACAGAGCTGCTCTCAATTATGCAATGTTCCTCTCTCTGTCCTTGTAGCAGCACAGGTTGATCCAGGTTGGCAGATCATCGACTTTGCCCTCTGCATGACCTTGAAGCTGGGGAAGGTTTGTGCTGCTGCCAGATGGGCTTTTCATCTGCAAATCGTGTTTTGGTGTCACTTGTCCCAGTTCTCAGCATGAGCTGCAATGGCAAAGAACAACTTGTTAAGGAATTCCTTCTTCCCTACTATGTCCAGTTGCTCTCAGTCCAGGCAGTTTGTGTTGATTGACTGCACGTACTCACCATGTTTTGCAAAAGGCAGTCGGTGAAATCTACTCTGGGGTTACTTCAGTGTGTTTTCCTGCATGCTGCAACCAGGTGAGGGTTTTAATTTTCAGAGGGCCAGAGTAAGAGCTTTCATGGAAGTGGATTTTCCATTTTGTCAAAGGTTCTGCTTTTCAGCATGGTAGAAAACTAAAAAATCCTTAATTTTCCCACCAAATGAAATGTGTGGGTTTTAACTTGGGTGGATGGAAACATTTTTACATTTTGGTTTTGTTTTGAGAGGCCAGTCAGATTATATAAACAGAAAGAAATTTCAAAATGGAATGATTGAATCAGAATAGTTTGGGTTGCAAGGTACCTTAAAGCCCATCCAGTAACAACTGCCACTGGATCAGGCTGCCCAAGGTCCCATCCAACCCAGCTTTGAACACCTCCAGGGATGGGGCAGCCACAACTTCCCTGGGCAACCTGGGCCAGTGTCTCACCACTTTCATGGTGAAGAAATTCTTCCTTATGTCTAGTCTAAATCTGCCCCTCTCCAGTTTATATCCATTTCCCCTAGTCCTATCACTACAAGCCTTTGTGAAAACAGTCCCTCCCCAGCTTTCTTATAGCCCTTTTTCAGGTACTGGAAGGTCGCTACAAGATCTCAGAGCCTTCTCTTCTCCAGGCTGAGCAAGCACAACAACAGCATAAGTCTAAATCAAGAGGTCTTTTAGATGATGTTATGGACCACTTTAGCTTTTACTTGAAATTCTTTTTTTCCAAACCCTCCAAAACATTGCAAAAAATCACTATTTCCATGCAAAGTGTCTGTTCCAAGATTACAACCCCATGGAATACTAAACCAGAAACCCTGCTATGACAATTTCTGTTCCATAGATTCACTACGCTACCTCATTAAATTACATAAACCACCTACAAAATAGCATTTCCCAAAGGACAAACACTCTTCCAGAAAACTTTCAACTTGCTCCCGTCAAGTATTGGTTGGTACAGAGAAACCAGCTGCTTTTTCTTGTTTTGTTGATTTTTTTAACTGATACTGGAAGTCTATGCTAATACTTGGAAAGGCCAAGGGAGCATTCACGTGGTGCTGTTACTGCAGCCAGCAAGATCCAGACAGGCATCAATGCAAATAGCTCTGGTTTTCTGCTTGTATGTAATGGCTGTGCTACAGTGTGGAGATCACAAATGCAATCAGGCTAATGAGGGCTCGCTCCGTTCAGAGCCTTCACTGCAAACCACATCTTGGCAGTGATGCCAGCACATCATGATAAGCTGCCTTGAGACATCACCCTCTGCAATGCAAGCAGGACCACAGCTTCATCTGTCCTGGCATTTTGCATGGGTGAAATTAAGTATCGAGTGAAATCAGGGCACATCCCCATTACAAACGAAATGAAATAGCTTGGATGCAACAGCCCTTTGGAGCTTCATGTCCATCTGTTTTTATGACCTGGGCAAAGTAGATGCTTTAATAACTGGAACACTTTCAGTGATTTACAGGAGAGGTGAGCGCAGACCCGTGTGGATGTTTGGTTGGCTGCTCATTTGTTCACCCAAATGACTAAATAATATCACAGCTACCTGCTGCACAGTGAGCACTTTCAGACAACAATGAATGCCAACGTGTTTGGAGAGATGAGAACATTCAGAGTTCTCCTTTGCAAATTTGCTTCCTATAACAAAGGCAAATAGATGCGCTTGTTGCTATTTGAACAATATTTTCCCCATTTAGAGTATTTGGAAAATTTGTTTTGATTCTTTCAGGAAAAAAATCTGCTTTTCTTTTTCTGCTGGGTAGGTGGTGAAAACGTAATAGTTTACACGGACTTTTCCCTCCTAGACTCATAAACCATAAAGTATGCAAGATGGGTATTTCCAGGGCAGGTTAATGAGCCCTTGGGCTGTGCAGAGGGGAGAGCTGGGAGCTTCTCACCCAGCAGAACCTGTGGTTGTGTGTGTGGACATTTCAGGTTCCATCGAGAGGTGTTTGTGTCACCAGCCACACTGTCCTCCTAAGCCTCATCGTGCCACACAGCAGCAAACAACCTGTCACTATTCCGTTGCTTCAGCATCAACAGTAGCAGAGATCAAATGAAATCTCTAAATTTATGGAGGGAAGCAGGAGGGATAGCGACTGTGGGGCTTGGAGAGGATGAATGTCTTCTGAATTCCCTTTCTCTCTGAACACGGAAGCCTCCAGACTCTGTCTCATTGCACCATCCCACCCTCACTTCCAGAAGCTATGATGGGTTTTATGCTTTCTCTCAGGCAATAAGAAAGCCTAGGGCGACTCATCTCTGCTGTGAAGTCTCTGAATAAGAAGAGAAGAACAAGTGACTGATTTCTTTTCAAATTGTACAAGTGGGAACCTCCTCTCAGCATCACCCCAGCTCTCCTCCTAAAATTGCTTTGACATTCAACAAACACTCACTTTTTAAACAATACTGTCCTAACCCCTTATTATAATGCACAGAACCATTCACTGGCTTTCTAAAACTCATTATTATCATCACAATCAAGAAACACAGGAAATATTGCTTTGTGCCAGAAAAATATATACACTGAATTGTTTGTAGCAGAGCCACAGTGAGAGAGTGAGGGAGAAATGCTGCTTCAGTGCTGCTCAATTCAGGAGCAGGATGTCCCACCCCATTTAATTTTTCCTTTTTTGTTTTCCAGCTTAACTTGCAGCTTCTGAAATCCAGGCTACTATTTCCTTTGTCCTCCATGCTTTTCTTTGGCCTCAATCTAGAGAACCTCGAGCTGTGGCCTGGTTTACTGTGTCCTCACCAGCTCCAGCTCCTGGGTGAGAAGAAAGGTCTGCTAGCAAGGTGCAGTGCTCAGGACATGTCAATCACAACAGAGAGAAGGAGCACCACACTTTGGAAACTGCTGCAATGGTACTGAACAGATGCAATACAAATTCTCTGGGCAAGTGAAGGCAGCACTGAGCTTCATTTTATTAAAGTTTCATCTCATGTGTCACAAAAAGCCTTCGAGAGGGCTGGGAGGGGCAGGGGTGGTTAGTGTTATCCCAGTGTACTACTGACGCAGCACATAGAGAGGGAACTGTGATTTAGCTTTTGCCGACAAAAGCCCCGGAACTAGTTCTCCCTCTTTCTCAAACAGTATCTGAGGCTGATGTCACTTACCACTGGCTTCCACGGAGATTTTGCTGGCTGGTGCTTAGAAAAGTGAGATGGATCAGGCCCTTTCTTCTGAATAAATATCAGATCTGATTCACCACTCAATTGCTTCTGTTTCATCTCCGTAGAATGTCATTGATTATAAAAGGATTTGCAAGTTTAAAACTGGACTAATTCAGTGATTAATCCCAACCAAAGCTTCCGTAAATAGAGAGCGATACTCCAGCAGTGTTCAATATTCGACACATCGATGGAGTGCTCTCTAATATGATTCAATGGTATTTAGACTTCCCTTCCCTTTATTCAGGGTTGTACTGGGATACATTTAATTTAGCTAACGCAGACTTTTCTCCTCTATGTCTTCTCCCTCCTAAATGTCAGGCCCATTCTCAGTGAAACTAAGGCAAAACTCTCCTATCCAGTCACTGTCCTGTTCAAGGTAGCAGCTGGACTCTGGACCAGGCTGACCACGCGTATTGAGATGCCCACCAGCACCAGAGGCTGCTACAACGTGATGGGAGAAAGAGGGATTTGGCCTCATTGCTAGGTCCAAACATATATGAGTCCATTTCAACCGATGAGAAGGAGGCTCCTACAGCACCTTCAAACAGTGAACTAAAACTGGTCCAGACAGTGGAAACGTTTATTCTATAACTGGCTGGCTGTAAACATCAAAATACTTTGCTCAGGCTCAGTCTTGCTCATAGAAGGCAGTCCCACACAGCCCTTTCAGAAACACTGGATAACAAAGAGCAGTTGGAACAAAAGAGATAGCTTGAT
The DNA here is from genome assembly GCA_013389865.1 of Piaya cayana. Taxonomy (NCBI): domain Eukaryota; kingdom Metazoa; phylum Chordata; class Aves; order Cuculiformes; family Coccyzidae; genus Piaya; species Piaya cayana. Next base: position 172,535 of record WAAB01001949.1, read on the forward strand.
TCTAGAGGTCTTAAGTGTTTCTACAGCTTCTTCTAGTCCCACTGATTTTTTGATCCCATCAGAAAACCTCCAACCACTCTCTCAAATGCTACATAATTTGGATATAAATAAGAGTTCCAGGTGATGGAAATAATTGAGGGGCTCAATATTTGGCCTTGGTCTAAAGAAAACTGAAAGAAACATGTAGGGGAAATTTTGCACCAAAACCAAACTCTTCCCACACTTATACCAGAACCATTCAGCCTCACTGAGTAGCTGCCAGTCTGTGGTTGTAGAGTAGCCCATCTCCTTCTGCAGGGTTTTTCCCCTGAGTCATGGTGCCTACGGAAGAGGATCCAAGATGTTTAGGATCTAAATCTTGTTTCTGTTTCCTATCACTTTTAAAGCCAAGATTTCTGTACCTTTTCTCTCCCTTGGAGATCCTGGGGTCCACTCAAAGAAACAGACCATGACATTCCACTAGGTAAATGGCTCTAGGGCCAAAATCCACTTTCAGAGGCAGATAAATGATGGTAAGAACAGTCCATCTATTCACCAATCCACCAGTCCTGCGTGAATTCTGGGCCAGCTTCAGCTGACAGCTTCAGTTGACACACACAGACCTCAGGCATGTGCAGCTTTTCTGGCTATTGTTACTCCTTAGCTTACAAGTTCCCTTGAGAAGGGTTGACCAGCAGGGCAGGTATTTCTGTAGTGCTTTTACGGTGCTCCCATCCCCTTCCTCCAACTCTGAACAGTCACAGAAGAACAAACTTCTGAGCACCAGAAAACAGCCACGGCCATGATGGGAGACAGGGGAGAAGTGATCTCTCTCTTCACATAAGCTTCACCTCCTCTTGACTCCATTTTTTGCCTTCTAGCAGGACTCCTGTCAGCTGCCTCCAAAAGATATGTCTGCTTATTTCTTTGTTTTTCCACTCCAAATAGGTGTTCCTCCTCAGGTATCGAGACAGACCAAGCTTCTGCCTCAACAAGGCCTTATTTACTTCTTCTAGTACAATCATGATGATTCCGGCCTTTCCCTCAACAAGCTGCCAGGACTGGGCAATGTCAAACTCAAAGCTACACCACTTGCTCTCCAAAAAGTCGGTAGAGATGACCGCAATGACATTTCTGCTACTCAGAAAGCCTTCTTGGATTATATTCGTGACAATGGGCACCCCTGGTAGGAAATCCCTGTAGTAAAGACAAAGGTGGAAGGGAGGTGTTCCTCCTTCCAAGGGTTCCACCAGCTCTTTTATCACCCATTCTTGGTCTTTGCTAGAGTGGATGACAAACGCGTCGTAGGTGTCACCCCTTTCTGCAGAGTGTTTACATCCGCTAAGCAGCACCAGTGAGTAGTACAGCTGGAAGTAGTACTTGTAAATCAGGAAAAGGAACAGTACTGCAGCGAGCAACACGATCACTGAGCATGCCACTGTGCTTGGGCTGAGTTGACAGAAGGATGGATAGAGAGCCGACAGGCTCGCGTTCTTCATGTATGCAGGTGTGTGGCATTTCATCAGTTCCCTGTTCTGCAGTAGCTCCTGATTTTCCTTGACCCATTTCAGAAAGTTCAGGTGAGCGCAAGAGCATTCAAACAGGTTCTGAGAGATATCGAACATGACCAGACTATCAGGCAGGACTTCCATGGCTGAGTCCAACAGAACGCTCAGCTGGTTATGGCTGAAATCCAGGGTTGTGAGGGCTTGGAGTGGCTTGTAGACTACAGGATCAAAGATCAGTAGCTTATTGTTGCTGATATTTAGTTCTTTTAGTTCAGAGAGGGCATCAAATGTACTTTGATCCACCTGTACCAGTTTGCAGCTTGAAATATCCAAGGTGTGGAGGTGACTTAGGTTTTTGAAGTTGTTGGCCAGTTTATTGTTCTCAAAGGAGTTGCCTGCCATCTTCAGCACTCGCAAAGAGTTCAAGCCACAAAATGTACACTGGGATTTAACATTAGTACCAGTATAGGAAATATCAAGATAAATTAGTTTCTGAAGAGCTAGAAAGACAGGGTAGGAACCAGGGCCAAATAAGTTTGTGTGTTGAAGGTCCAAATATAACAAATTCCTTATATTAGTGAAATCTCCACTCATGCTGATCTCGGAATTGAAGCTTAGGTTCAAGTGTTTCAGATTTGGACAATTGCGAAACCAAGGGGAACAGCAGCGGGAGAAGGAAAGGCGATTCTGACTCAAATCTACAACCTCCAAGTTTCTTAGACTTTCAAATTTCTGTCGGAAGCTGTTGAGGTATTTGCTCTTGATAATACGAAGCACTCTCAGTTCCTTGAAAAGAGACAGTTTCACAGCAGGCACTTCCTTAAACCTGCATTTCTTGCATTCCAGCTGTTTCACTTGAGAGAACATAGGAACCTCTGACACCTCCTCAAGGAGAATGTCCACCAACCGAATACTGGAGACATTGCCTATGCAGTTAAAAAGAGTGTCTGTGTTATTCTCAAATTCCCTGAAACAGATTAAGACAAACTCTTGCATCTGTACCTGACACAGACCACTCAGGAGTCCATTCTGGAAGTCTCCAAATCTCCGACCATCGTTGAATTCTCCAACTATTAGTCTGTTGACCTGTAAACCAGCCAGGCCTTGAAGAGAAGTACGCATCACATTGAAGTTTTCAAAAGAGGACCTTAAAACCAGCTCACCAAGGTGAATCTTCAGAAAAGACCCTGGCTGTATGTACTTTATATTGTTGAAGGAAAGCACCAGTGTGAGGTTGAGCCTGTTTGCTTCCCTCAGGGCATCAAGGTCTCCTTTGGAGATATATGTGATCTTGTTAGAGAGAAAGCTCAGGTGCCTGAGTGAGGTCATATTGGTGAAATACTTGGGAAGCTTCAATGAATCAATGTTGTTGTGGCCCAAATTTAACTCCTGCAGGGTGTGCAAATGTCCAATGGGTAGGTCAGTCAGAGAGGCTATGTTGGTTTCCACCAGTACCAGTTTTTTCAGAGATGTTAAGCCAGAGAAGGCTGCTGTCCCCGTGAACTGGATGGAATTGGCAGTTAAAATTAAGGTGGAAAGTTTATGAAGATCCGCAAAAGAGTTATCTTCTATTGTATGAAGATGGCACCTGTTGGGCAGGAAAAGGGCATAAATGAAGCACTGTCCCTTTCATTATACATTCACTAAGGCTCTTCTTCCCTCTCAAAATTTGAAGCTCAACTACAAAGCAAGAGATTTTGAGCTACGGTGGACACAGAAAATTCATGCAGATAGCAAGACAGAGGCGTTTTAGCTTTCTGTTTAGTCCCAAGTAACATCATGACAATCATTCACGGCAGAGCCAACCAGGCACAGCACCCCCTTAAACCCTGAACCCTCAAAGCCTTCAGCCTGTCACCCCAGCCACATCTGGGCAGTCCCACTGGCACCAGCATGATGCAACAGTGGCAAAGTTCACAACTTTCTCAGCAGTTTTGCTTGTTATATCTGAGAGGGAACAGACTCCAGGCCACAGTGGCTCTGAAGGAGAAAAGCAAGAGAAGAAAAATAGGGTGGCCACTAAAAGATGGTTTCATAAGATAAGATCCAGAATTTGAGACCCAAATCTATTCTGCAATGAAGTCAAGAAAAATCATTTTTCTAATCCACCCAGTGCCTTAATGGCAAACCTGTTCTGCCACTCAGACACTCCGGAGCTGTAACTATGATGGGACTGAGTGACATTTTTCAGTGAAACAATTTACCCAGAGAAACTGTTGTCTCAAGTCAATGGAAATTATACATCAATTCAAATTTGCTAATAAGCCTCCCCCATCTCCTCCCCCAGATACGTGAGGTGAAGGGAAACTAGAATATGTTGGTATTTTAAACAGCCTTTGAGAAAATGGATGTACTTTCTTTTTAATTTTTTTTAACTGTGATTAGAAAAACAGCTCACCCAAGATGTTCCACTTCAGAGTTTCTATAACAGTGAAAAGTCTGACATTTTTTTTTGTTCAGAGAGAAGTAAAACATCTTCCTCCTCCTTCTCACATCCCAAAATACAAGATCAGACTGACAGACCCAGCCCTGTGCAGAGGGTGTGCACTCAGTAACTGGACTAAAAGCTGCACATCACTCGGCCATGGACACATGCACAGAGACAGATACAGGGATAAAGACACAAACAAAAAAATAAATGAACAGCCAAGACCAACAGAGCCAAATATAAGCAACCGTGGTGGCCCAGCTGGTGAAGCAAGATTAGCTAGTATCTACATAAGAGAATTCATTACCTTGTAAGGTCTAAAAGCTGCAGTTCAGGGACTGATGAAAAATAATTTGACCCCAGTGATTTCAGATTGTTGAAACTGAGATCCAAGCTCTGGGTAGTATTTGGGACTTCAGCAGGAACTTCGGAGACATTCAGTCCTGTGCATCTGAAAGCTTTGTTAGGGATGACCTGTAACAGTGGAAGACCCAATCACGGTCAACACGGGCTCTTCATGAAGTGCCAAAAAATTCCACTGTCGGAAAGGTAGGAGCAGAATGACTAATCTTGTAGTTAAGTTCTAAGTGAGGTGCCCTGAGTTTTGGGAATCTTATGTGTCCTAAACATCTTTCTTACTTAGAAGTAAGAAAGAACCAGTCCTTTTCCCCAGGAAGAGCTACATTTTGTGCTGATTAAAGCAGGTGCAAAACCACAGGACAGTGATCCTTGAGGTTATGAGTGAATGCTCAGCAACCTTTGAGAAAACTGGCAAAACAAGCACTCAAGATGCATTGTGCTTTCAGGATCACCTCTCAGGTTTGTTACGTTGCAGATAAGCAGGTAGCTCTAACCAAAGTTATTCTGTAAGTAACAATTGTTGGTTAAAGTTTGTAAGAGGCAGTTGATCAGTGTCAGGTATTTGCCATACTGGTGAAATCACTCTACAGTACAAATCAGGCAAAAATACCATATTTTGCAGAAAATATAGAAAAGCGCTGGTTGCCTTCCTGTAGGGAAACATAATCAATTAGATTAACTGTACTGCAGTAACCTCAGAGGCACAGAAAGCCAACGAGAAGAAATGGTTCATGCTGCTAGCTCTGGTTCTCAGATGTTTTTGAGACCAGCGTTTCATTGAAATAATTCAACTGCCTTGGTAACAGCCCTGGAAGAAATATGGGCTTTCGTAAGACCTCTAGCACACAACAAACTTGATGCACAATTCTTCCAAGCAGAGGGAAAAGTTGCACTAGAGAAACAGAAGGATTTTGTGCTTGCCAAGAGATCACATACCTCCAAACAAGGATTGAGGAGACAGTCTACCAGCTGTGATGGGACAAGTGCCAGCTGCAGAAGCACCACGAGTGTCCACGGAGGTAGAAGTCCTCTCCTGGGCATCTTCAGGAGGCCAGGTGTGCAGAAGAAAGCAGCATGGGCACCACTCAAGGACCCTGAGAAAGAAAGCTGAAATGCCAAGCGTTGTGTTTTGCCACTCCTGGTTCTCACTGCACGTCACTGAGAGTTGCAGAGAACAGAGGGGGGAAGTGAAACTGGTAGCTGCCTGGTTATGAGACATGCTGTGAGTGAGTTGCTTTTCTTGCAATTGTTTTTTAAAAATTGTTTAAAGAAAACAAACAAAATAACCCAAGAAAAAAAAAGTAATAAAAGGAATTGTTTGGACTAGAAATGAAAGAGGAATATGAGCTGTATCAGTGTGTCACTTGATTGCCTCAAACTAGCTTAAGTCAAACATGCAAAAAAAGGGGAATTTCTTGAAATCCTAAGTCCAGTTTCTGGAAGGCCAAACGTCACATCCCATAATTCAAGTGCACTGGACACAGTGACACTCTGCTTCTGTACCTCTGCCACGCTCCCACCTACACCCCAGCAGCAAGAGGTGAAGTGCTCCACTGTGACAGACGTTCCCTTGAGCTGGGTAACTACAAGTTTATCTGTGGCTGAGGTCTCATGAATGAGCATCTAGGAGAGTGGTGAGGCTCTAGCACAGGTTGCCCAGAGCAGTGGTGGTTGCTCCATGCCTGGAGGTGTTCAAGAGCGGGTTGGGTGGGACTTGAACAAGCTGATGTACTGGGAGGTGTCCCTGACCAGGGTAGGTGGAGCTGGATTAACTTATAAGGTTTCTCCTGACACAAACCATTCTATGATTCTAAGATTTTATCCACCTAGCTGGCCCTCAGTACTGTAGTTATCACACAAACAAGCTGCACATAGCTAGGCACAAGGAGTAAATTCTGGAGATCCATAAAACAATCAAAGCCCAGGACCTTGCACCTTTCTCTTGGATGGGTAGGGTTCTGGGGGCAGCAAGGTGGGAGAGGCACAAACACCCCAGCTGGGGTCATAGCTGCTATCTGCTTTGGTCATGCCTGAATCTGTGTCTGATGCCTTGCTACAAAAGTGAGTACATCTCAATAGCATCCTTAATTTACAGTGCAGACACGGCTATTGTTTCTGGAAGAGGCTTTGTAAAACCTCACAGTTAGCAATATTAATTTAAATCAGCTGTGAGGCTTCTAATAAAGCTCCCTGCCTTCATTTACTCTGATAAATGGTGGTGCATTCATGTATCTACTCCTGTCTCTCTGTAGATAACTAGAAAGTGTTACTGGGGATCCAGCCATAGGATTGCTGGGTATTATTAACACCACATAGACTGGGAAGTTGCAAAAATGTGAGATGAGGATGGGATACCAGTCTAGCAGCAGATGGAACATGGAGTGACTACTTATGAAAGTCTGTGAAAATTGATATTAAATACAAGCTGTAATGTCAGGCCAGTGAGCAATCCTCTGATAAAGAAAATTTTAAAGTGTACGAGGGTGGGAAACTGGACTTCTTTGGTAGGTCAGTTAAGGGGTGCTGACAGACAGGGAAATCCGAAAATAACAGATGATCGCTGCAACGAAAAACACATGGCAGCACAATGGGCACGAAAACCTGCACCCTGATGTGCAACCAGAGAGTGCCCATTAAACCCGCAGTCAAAAAGTTTGTTGAAATTGAGCAAGTTCTACAAACTCCCTGTTCTAAAAAAACCTCTTGTGATTGCAGGTATTGCCTTTTACAGATGGAATCAGAAGTGATTGGAAACAATCGCTGACTGCTTCTGTGCCTGGATTAAGGAAACTGGCAGAGCATTGTGTGTCTGCAGAGAGGACAAATGAGTGCATCTTTTAGTATTCAATATGCAGAATGAAGGAATCCACATTTAATTTTTTTTTCTGTAGCTGAAATGAGCCTGAAGTATGCTCTAGAAATTACCATTTCAATGGAGACTCACTGAAGATGCTGGAGAGTTTGAGAGCATCACAAAATCCATCCAACAGCCATGCTCACGGATCAAGTGGAAAGTACAGCTTGAAGGGTGTTCAAAGAATGTGCTGCTTCTATCAGAAGGGACAGTTTCGCAATACACATTGTCATTCATTCAAGGACAAATCATACAGAAACTGCAAGGGAAGGGGCACAAGCAGGAAACTTGCAAGCTATCAAATCAAACCCAGCCACTAGTTTAGAAAGTCAGTGCTGGTTAACTTGAAATTCTTCAGCTTGCATACAGCAACGTGCGCTGTCTGTAGAGAACCATAACATCTATGTAATTGCCCCTTTTGGTTCACAAGAAACAAAAGTATTATTTGGAATCCTTTAAAGTGACAATAATAACATCTAAAACGAAACTGTGCTGGCAATGTGCTGGTGGGATCATCAAAGATCTCTTAGAAATGAGNTTCAAGGTCATGGCTAACCCACTGTCACAGGCAGAGCAACAGCTATTACCTAAACAATAGGATATGATTTCCCTAGTAGTCATCCTAAGCAGCTCCCCAAGGCTATCTGCAAATGGAGGCTGAGCAACATGGCAAGAACTACTTCAAGATTAACCAAGCCAGGTCTTATTTTAAGTGAATGGATCATCTGCAACAACTATTTTGTTGGGAGTCATGGATTAGATGGGAGAGAGCATCACTGAGAAACTGCACTTACACAGCACAGTATTGGTGGAGCTAGAGATGGGGAGCACCACAAGAACTTCTAAAAGGACTCGAGAAGCTCAGGCATGTGGTCAGGGTACATCAGCTGACCCAGTATTGCTCTCGGGTGGGTTGCAGCACTGGCCATATATGCCTTCCTAAATAGCACAGTATCAGCTAAAGCAACACAGCTTAACACTCATCCATGGTGAATCAAGCTTAAATCGTTTCATGTTACAGCTGAGGTCTACGAGAGGGTGTGTAGGCAGTTACAGCTCCTTGAAGTTCAGCTAACACATCACCACTCCTTATATTCAGCAAGTCAGTCATCTACCCAAGTCTGAAAGGTTGTCTGAATGGATAGAAAAATCAAACGGAAATGACTCAAAACTTTATCAGCATGCTGAATTTTCCCAGCCATTCTGCTGGAAAATACCTATTTATAGAAATCATAAGAAAAATAGGGGAAAAAAAATCTGAAAATGGCTTTAAGATCCTTTTGCTGGAAATTCCACAAATACATTACTCTCGAAACTAGTGAGTCACTGCCTCACAACAACTCCTGGCTGACATGGTAGATACTGGATAGAGACTGTGCTGATCCCCACACACCCTGCACCAAGGCTGGTGAAGGAACTGAGAAACCAGTATTATCAGAACAGATTCTTCCTCGAGTGTTTGATGCCTGTAGGTCTCACTTGTGATACTTCCCTACATGAAGTGTGCGTAACAATCTCTCACTTGATGGAAGATCAGGCTGGAAGATATATTTCTTTTGCTTCCATAACTTTGAAGAAGAGAACAACGTTCAAATTGAGAGCGAAACTTTGCATTTAGTCTGGGGTGTTCAACAACTTTGCTGCTGTCGGTCTGAGCAATGGATGACTCTAGTTACAGATCATTTAACTGCTAGTTTCAAAGCAAGGAGCACCAGCAAAGCAGGTTGCTTGTCATGGCTGTGGCTGTAAATGACAGGTAAGGACATGGAGCTGGAATCAAGACAGTGTCTACATGCTATGTAGGATAGCCCATTGCAAACGGTGCCCCCCAAACCAAACAGAATCCAGCATAGCTAAGGTGTTTCCCATTGCAGAACGTAGGGTACATAGGGTAAATTAAAATCCACAAAAGATATTGTCCAAGTTAGTTGATGAAAAGCAGCCAAGCCTGCACTGAAGCAGGTAATGTGTGTCATCAGATGGGCTATTCCCCAAAGCCAAGGTCATATGAATACCCCAGAACTATTCAAAAGCTATTAGGGAAGAACTGTGTCAAGTAACCAGGGACAAAACCACAACTAGAAGAAGCGATTAATCAGTGTCAAGATAGTGACTATCTGTGGCAGCTACTCCATATGGACTATGTCAGGTCAGTTAGGAGCCCTGCATTGTGCTGAAGGCAATGTTCAATCTAAATGGTTGGAAGGATTTCACACAGATGGTGAAGGCATCCAGACTCGCTTGCCAAGTATTTGTGGGCAGGCAGTGAGGGGCAGTGGAGCTGCCTTGACCCATGGTGAGAGGCAAGCTGGCACCAAACAACTCCTGCAGCTCCCAGCCCTTCTGCCTTGGATACACCATGGTAGCCCCTCAGCTGTCCACAGAGCTGGGGATTCACTGTTCCCATTGATGTGAGGATGTCTGCAGTGCCTTGATAGGAAATGCCCTGCGCTTAGGAGTACGATTGCCTTTCTACAATCCTGAGAAAGGTGCATTTACCACCTCAGATCAATGCTGGCTTTTCCTACTGTAACAACAATAGGACTAATTTTCTTTTTCTTTCCCCTTCCATTACATCCTTGTTATAGTATCTCTTAGTCTAATTTACATACGATTTTTATTACTACGGCTTTGCCTTGTCCTCCTTATTCCACTTCCTTCCCCCCAGTTCTCTTGGTAATAATGAGTCTGCTATAGGGCAAGGATTTATTCAGACTATCAAACATGAAGGGTGTGTAGGACATGGAGGACTGCAGATCTCAGACTACTTAAACTGGTTGATTTGTGGAAAGGTTGATTTGTGGATTCAGTGCCACCACCAGAGCGTGGTTAAATACTCAGCCCTTACTGCATTGCTCCAAAACTCTGGGAAAGTTTGAAACAGAAGGCATCTTTAAAACAAAAGGCATCTTCAATGAGTCCTCCTTACCTGTTTTCAGGGAAAGAGAGCCAGCTCCTAAACTTAAGAGTAAAGCGCTGTGCAGCAGACCTACTTAGTGCAAGTACCAAGAGCATTGCTACAAACAGTGACCAGTGCTAAGCCTCTCGAGCCTCACATTTATGGTTTCACTACTGTGACTCCACACTCTATGATGGGAAAATGTTGCAAGAACTGTAGTGGAAAGTGCAAACACAGCTCCTGCAGCCTGCTGCAAAGTTCCTCTATGTGCGTTACCCAGAGAGAAAATGTAACTCAGCCCCTGGGGTTAGTTCATATCATGCTTTACACACCAGTTTTTAGACATGACGATTTTTATACCGTTTTACTCCAGCAGAAGAACACATAATACTCATTGTACACATAGTCAAGAGCCCTCTTCCATTACTTACAAAGCAATTGATTCCAAAAGAGTGGTTGAGCCAGATCCAAATGTGTATTTGTGTGCATTTGGAACGATGTATCGTTGGAATCTTCAGAACCTGTGTGACTATTATGTGTTGTTTAGAGAGTGAAGACTTATTTACGTACAGAGTAAAACTCAAAGCCGGTCCTCAGCTGATAAAGAGGAATTTGTTAAAACATCCTTTTTCTCCCAAGACCAGTTCAGTTCTGTGTGCTTGTGCAAGATTAGGTCATGCCCTTTCAGCCCTCAAGCAACCTTTCTCAGTCTGACTTCGACCAAAGCCTCCAGGTCTTCCACCAGTCTCCCAGGCCAAGTCAGCTCTGGGAGAGTTTTCTTAATATTTCTGTGGCCATGGATTGCGTGCACCTAACCACCACAAAGCCATCGCAGTTCTAACAGAGGAGGAGCCATGAAGGTCAAAAGGGGTTATCAGTGGGAGCAACAGGGAGGACGTTAACACTTTCCAGATAGTAAGAGACAGGAGATTACAGAAAGTTTCTAGGAGGCAGAGCTGAGAGACTAGAAGAGAAGTTACCCAGGAAAAGGAGAGAGACAAACAACACAGCATATGCCCTGAAAGCCTGACCACAGTGAAGGGGAGGGAGGAAGGAAATGGGAGGGGAAAGCAGAAGTTTTCTCTCTCGTTTAAGTACTTTGTAGTTATAAAGAGAACTGTACTAATGCTCCCACAACCCAAATGCTGCTGCTGTACTACAGCCTGATGTAAGTTAAACTACTCCGCTTTTAGAGCTATGAAGGAGGAGCCACCTTCCCAGTGAGGACCAAGCTAAAGAGGCTGCAGCAAAGTGGTCATCCCGCCATAGCCATCACCTTGTGGGTTTGTCACTCGTCATCCCAACATAGCCATCACCTTGTGGGTTTGTCACTGTAGGTTCTTTCTTGCGGTAGAGGCAGCATTTTGGTGAGGCAGCAACAGAAGGGAACTTGTGATAATAACAGGCCAGGAGGAAAGTAGCTATGAGGAAAGCGAAGAAAGGGGAATAGGACATAGCTGCATTGTGGAAGGAAGCAGTAGAGAATGAGAAGATGTGGTCCCAGAGGTGGAATGTGGGCATAAGCCAGCCACAGATAAGTGGGTATTTATGGTGTCTTCTTAAATGTGGAAGATCTTCAGCACACAAAGTAGACTTGGCAGGGTGGCTCCCTGCTTAGAACAAGCTGGAAAAGACACAGAAAGCTCCTGACAGCATGCTGAGGGGAAAAGAAAAAAAATAAAAGGAGGAGTCATAAAGCCATGAGATCTCAGAGGTGCCGCTAAGGTTACTCTCACCTGTCCTGACAAGAAATCCTCAATTCCATGCATTTATGCTCAAACAAAACAATAAAAGAAACCTTTCCTGTTTCCTACAGACAGTAACATTTCCTAACAATTAGCAAGACACCGAAGTCTCTTTGTTCAACCTGGCCATTTGCCAAAGTGATGANTGAAGGGAACTTGTGATAATAACCACAGGAGGTTAGTAGGCCAGGAGGAAAGTAGCTATGAGGAAAGTGAAGAAGGGGGAATAGGACATAGCTGCATTGTGGAAGGAAGCAGTAGAGAATGAGAAGATGCGGTCCAAGAGGTGGAATGTGGGCATGAGCCAGTCACAGATAAGTGGGTATTTAAGGCGGCTTCTTAAATGTGGAAGATCTTCAGCACACAAAGTAGACTTGGCAGGGTGGCTCCCTGCTTAGAACAAGCTGGAAAAGACACAGAAAGCTCCTGACAGCATGCTGAGGGGAAAAGAAAAAAAATAAAAGGAGGAGTCATAAAGCCATGAGATCTCAGAGGTGCTGCTAAGGTTACTCTCACCTGTCCTGACAAGAAATCCTCAATTCCATGCATTTATTCTCAAACAAAACAATGAAAGAAACCTTTCCTGTTTCCTGCAGACAGTAACATTTCCCAACAATTAGTAAGACACTGAAGTCTCTTTGTTCAGCCTGGCCATTTGCCAAAGTGATGAGTATGACTCACTCCAATCTGCTTAGGAAGGAGTCTGAAATCCCATGGCAGGTATCACATCCTCACTCCCTTCCTTTCTCAGGGACCGAGGACCAGCTTGGCATCTCAGTTTGGTGCTTTTCACAAATAACTGATGAGCACAGGGTAGCTGTTTACAAAACAGGAGGGAATTACTCAAGGCAGAAGGACTGTGCAACAATCCACCCTCCACCACAGGAGTCAGCAGGAGAAACCAGAGACCAACAGAAAGAAGGGCAAGTGCTCTGAATCTCAGGGATCCATCTCCCAGCCCACATCCAACCGGGCATGCTGCGACCTACTCAAAACAACCTGAAACAAGGGCAAAGCACAGCTGGGATCATTAGTGGTGCCTGGTGAAGACAGCAAACAGCACAGCCCCCTCTCTCAAGAGTTCTAGGCCTGGAAGAAAGGGCTGGCTGTGTCAGCAATCAGCACCAGCTCCTTAATTTTCATCACCCAGTTCCTCTCAGTAGAGATATTGTACTGAAAGAGCTGCAGGGACAAGAAAGGCAAAGTTATAGATTATTCTTTACATTGCCCCTTATCCTGCCCCAAATGCACTGAATCCTGTCCAACACGATTTTGCCTGCAGCCCCTTGCAGGACTTCACTGCACAGGACCCTCATCACCACACTAGGACAGATGAAAGGTACCCTGAAGGTGCCAGCATCTGTGCCCAAACTGCTGTCTGAGAGTAAAGCACATTCCCTTGGGATGCCCCAGCAGGAATTTCCATGGGTAACACCAGCAATAGCCAGTAGATCCCTCAGCTGGTTGACGTCCAGCTTTGATTGATAGGTTGCCTTGTAGGTTGCACCTTAGTTTAAAGAAGAGGCATTTTCTACCTCTTTTTTTTTTCATGAGTGACCCATATTGTAATAATGTATTGGCGTAGCATTGTCATGGTTGCCAGGGTAACCAGAGCCTGCAAGATGGACCTCTTGGCACACATGGAGGACTAGGTTCAAAGCAATGATTCCCGCGGTGGTGCATCTCTGGGAAGGGAAAAGAGAGAACATCTGTTTAGGATTTCAAGCTCATACTTTTACAACACTGACACCAGCAACACCTTTGCAGCTGGGACCGGTAGCTTCTTCCACACTTAATACAGGAAAAAAAAACACCTGTAAATAAAAGAGGACAGGTGCGTGGAAAGCACTCCCAAAACTCCAACAAGGAGCATGTTATGGAAAGATTCTGCTGAAGATGAGAGCTTGAGAATGGACCTCTGGGTTGATAAAACAGTGCTCCATGGAAATGGAAAAGCTTTGACTGGAAGAAACCAGTACACTTTTTAATAAATCCACATCCATGACAGGGGCTATGCAAGGTCTCTGTGTCTTTCTTTTCCATGTGCCTCTGTGTGTGTATTCCCTGCTGGCAGCCCCCGGGTGATACCTCACTTTTAATCCACACATTAAATTCCTGTCCCTGGCCTGTGTGCTACAAAACTGCCTTCTGCTCACGTAAAGCTAACATGGCCAAGTACAAACTCAAACGCTGCCTTAAAAGCCTTGTGATGGAGCAGCACGGCCACCATGCTTGCAAGCAGCTGAACATGCTCTCCGGTCCCCCAAGCCTAACCGAGCACTTTGCACTCCTCGCCTCAATTGTCCCACTTCACACTTTCCAAACATTTTAGCAGGGAAATGTGTTTTTTACAGCATTGCTTCAGCAGTCAGGAGACTTGGCATCAAATCTCAACCCCAGCCGGGAGTCAGTGCATGACCTTGGACAAGGTTATGTTACCACACCAGGCTTTCAAGCTTCTCCTGCGTTTGTCTCATATTATAAACATCCTAGTCGTGCCTGGCAGGCTTAAAGTTAATTAAAGATTGCACAGCACCGTCACAAAGATCGTCAGGACCAAAGACAAAGTATCATTAGATTCATTAATGAAATAATCCTCCGTCGTGCAGTGAAGGGAAAATCTGCGCTCCAGAAGCAGTGAGCATGACAGCCAGCCTTGGGCCAGAGATCTGTAAGAATGGAGTGTTTCAAGGAATGCCAACCAAAATCCCTCCCATTTTATGCTAGCTAATTATCAGTAATGATCTCCAGACAGGGAAAGCACAGGAACACGTAGGAAAGGACTTACACAGCACAGCTGCTCACTGCTTGAGAACCAGGTTTTCTGAGGCCTAGAACTGCAGACAGAATTACAACTCTGAAACCAAATCTGAGTGCAAAATGGCACGTGATGACGGCAGATGGGACCAAGAGTAGCACTACAGTGCTCTGTAGTGAACAGCCTTCCTTTTCTGGGTAGGAGCACGGCTCCAAATCTGAACCACCGTGCTATAGGAAAAGACTGCGTTTACTGGAAGAAGGGACTAGCTAATCTAATTAAACGGTTTTCCTTCCCCTTGCATGGCACTGAAGCAGAAAGGTATAAAATAAGATGCAGAACACTTACGCTCATCTGTCTGTTCCCCAGTGCAGTATCATACCCTACATAATATGTTCAGCTGCAGCAGTTTGCATGTCACTTCACAGGTGACATGCAGGCTGAGAACACACAGCTGAGAGATGTTCCAGTTCCACTCCCGAGGGATCTGGCACCAAAACCGCACCTTCATCTGTAGGAGAGAGGCAGAGAGACACCCAAGGCATGCCCGTGCACACCAGACAGTGCCACGATAAAGATTCACAGAATCACAGAATCACTGGGTTGGAAGAGACCCATCGGATCATTGAGTCCAACCATTCCCACCAAACACTAAACCATGTCCCTCAGGACCTCGTCTACTCGTGCCTTAAACACCTCCAGGGAAGGCGAATCAACCACCTCCCTGGGCAGCATATTCCAATGCCTAATGACCCTTTCCATAAAAAACTTCCTCCTAATCTCTAGCCTAAATCTCCCCTGGCGGAGCTTGAGGCCATTCCCCCTCGTCCTGTCCCCTGTCACTTCGGAGAAGATGCCAGTTCCCTCCTCTCCACAACCTCCCTTCAGGTAGTTAGCTGTGTTCTGGCTGGGTTCTCAGCAGGACTCAGAAGAACAGAGGGTCTCCTGGTCTTTTCCACTTATTCCCATAAACCTGTCCCTGGTGCGACTGGGACTGGGGTCTTTCTAATTAGTGACAATAAGGTCTTGGGTGCATTATGCAGCTCATTAAATATTTGAAAGATACGTAATTATTAGACCTATTTAATATGACACTACAAATAACCTGGTTTCAACCTTCCCTCATTAAAGACACCTCATCTCGTTTCATAGACCACAAAAGCACTAAGAGCAGAAAAGGGAAGAAGGAAAGGTAACTTAGTGTGACTTTCATCACAAAGCAGTACAGGCTTTGCAAGCAGAGACCTGCAGAAGGCACTAAAGAGGCTGACACAGGCACAGCAGCCACAGCACTACAGCTAGGACCAACCCCCTGCACAGCTCATAGGACCCTTCCCCATGCCAGCACCTCCTCAGCTCCTGCAGCCATCAGACATGCAGACAAGCAGACCCTGTTTCAGAGTTTGGAGCCTCCAAGTGGCTGTACTGGAGTTAGCCCCTTGCTAGACAAAATTAAACCGGGTTTTCTGGTGTCGAACACTAGCAAATGCAGCATCCTTTTCCCCAGCAGCTGAGGACACTTTCTTGCAAGCTCAAAGCTCACAGCGCTCCAGCAGTCACATCAATCTATAAAATGACACAGTGACAGTGCAGAAAGAGGGGAAGGGAATGATCTTGGTGCTCCTTGAGCCCACAAAGTCCTCAGCTCCTTGTTATGCTCTTCATGGACCTGGTCTGGCCCCAGAGCCTGGCCTCTCTTCACTGGCCCCACAGCCCTCCTGGCTGTGCCCACTGCTAGGATGAGCTGGAGATTCCCACACTGGCAGCAGTTGGCTGCTCCTTGGGATGGCACAAGGGACTGAGGAGGCCTTCAAACAGCCCCTGTCTCACAAAGTGATCCATTATCCCACAGAAAAGGCAGTAGGATGCAACTGCAAGTCACATCATGGTGCTTGGGTACATGCCCAGGGGACAAAGCCTTTGCTGAGGACAGGAAAGGCAAACAGCAATAAGAAGAAATGGACATGCAGGAAAATTCCTCCTGTCCTGACCAGGGCTGCTTCCCAGGCTTGAAACCAAGAGGTTCATAAGTGAGAACAGATTAGCCCAAAGCATTTCAGTAATGTGGACTATAGTTTGTCTGAGCAGCTCTTCACCTTGAGCAAGGCACTCTGCTGATTCAGAGCATCAACCCAGATTGCCTCAAGCGCCCCCATCCACATGGATAAATTTGGGACTTCAGATGCAGAAGGGAAAAAGTTCCTCATCATTTACACCTGCCTAACAAAATTGACAGTGGTTGCACCTTGGTTATTGAGGAGTAGTGATTTTTTTTTCTGTGACCAACCAGCCTTTCCATGATGGTATCAAATTAGAATTGTGTTTCTTTTACTCTTAGAGGGAGACCACAAACAGTTGCACTGGCTTACACAGGTTACTGCATCAGAGGATCTCTCCTGGACCTCCTACACACAGCACCCAAAGGCTTTCATCAGCCAGTGACTTCTGGGCTGCTGCAAACATACACACAACGCAGGTAAAAACCTACCTCTGGACACTAACCCTGCAAAGATCACTGCAGTATTTATCAGAGGGTGATTTCTAGACCTACACATACACACAGAGGAATTTAATTTGTGTATCACAAAGGCCTATTAACCCTGCTCTAGCCTCCTGCAGCCCAAGCACACACATCACACAGGATGCAGACCTTGCATAGATGTTTGCAAATATTAACACTTTCGTAATCAATTATTCCTCATTTGCCCTGGTTGCAAAAGCAACATATTGGGTGAATATAGGGGAAATAGGTATTCGAAAACTCATCTGCTGTAGCAACCAACACTCAGAGAGGTCACAGTGACAAGGCTGTACTGATGTACTTGTTTTGGGAGCACATGTAAATCCCCCCCCATATCAGCCTGCAGAGACATCCTGAGCTGCACGTGTGATCTACAGAAACACATCTCCTCCCTCCAGTCTTCTGTCACTTCCCATTCTTGAGTCCTCTCCAGTTAATTAATCAGTGGGCAGGAGGGCCCCCTCCTTCATACAGTCCCAGCCCAACAAGACTCTAGGGCATGGGGACACCGTGGTAACAGCTGCCTGGGAGAGAGCAGGGCTCAGCATGCAGAGGTTTACTTACCCACACAGAACCAGCTCACCAGCCTTTTCTACTGGAAGAAGGCAAAGAAGAGTCTTTTCGCTATGGGCATTCATTTTGTCCCTTTCTGCATCCTGCAAAACAATGGAAAATAAAACACCAGTCAAAACCAGGGCTGATAAGCTTTTCCATGGCACTTATGCAGAGGCAGGCAGGCTGGGTGTTTGTGCCGCAAGCCTAGACTTCCTAATACTGTGCCTCCATCTCTACAGTATTGGTCTCCCCTATGCACTGTTTGCTGACCCATAAGACCCCCCACGCACAGAGAAGTACAGCTGCACTGGGTTAAGCCCTTCTCTGTTTTGTTGGGTGCTCCAGCTGGTCTAGGCAGTAGATAAGCACTCTAACTCCCTGCCTGCACAGACAGGTCCAATCCATACCCCAAACCCCAGAAACTGGCTCTGAACCAGAACCAATGACCAGGATCCTACGACCTGCACAGGACCCATGGTCACAGCTAGCACATCCAATAAGTACTGGAGGCACCTAGCTGCTTTCCCAGGGACATTTCCTTCTCACAGCCCCGCAATTTGTTCCTCCAGCAAGGGAAGAGAGAGACCACAAATTGCTGCTTTGACTGCCAGGCAATAAAGTCCTGTGATCAATCCTTGTAAGCCATGGAGTTTGTAGTGTTTAGGTGTCTGAGTTTGACTGACAGCCTTAATTATATAGGGACAGCATCACGGCTCAAAGAAATGATTGCTGGTTCAGGCTGGTGAAAAACAGGAATAATATGCTCCTCTCTTCAAGGGATGGTGCAGAAAGCAAAAGCTCAGCTTACCCATCTGATGGTGATATTCTAATTATCCTCAATGAGCTAGATGCAAATCCAGTTCACCAGGGTAAAGTGTTTTGTGATTGCTCCCAATACACCCTCTTCCCACTATACCCTGATGTCGAATAAGACCTCTGCAAGGGAGATAAATCCGTTCAAGGAGAATCTTTTGTTCGCTACCACCCAGCTGGAGCATCAATGCCCTCCTTACAACTTCTCGTCCCTCTCATCTGCCCCTGGAGTTACTACCAGCCAGGCACTTTTAGGAGTTTCTTCCTTTTTTCTGCTGCTGAGCTTTCCTTTGGGGCAAGCTAAAGCCAAGGGTGGGAGAGCAGGTACATGTAGTCCCATAATCAAATACCGCAACCACAGAGTATTAACTTAGGATTGAAATTTCTTTCAATTTATAATTGAAAGAAAGAAAGAAGGCAGGGCCAAGGCAGGTAGAAGATCCTGTTTCCTTCTTATTCTCAAAACACAAACACCTGAAACTGAAGCTACAACATCTGTCCTGCATGCAGGCTGGAACAGAAACTGTAGGAGATGGAGATCAAGCAGCTTGAGAAAAGATGTCTCCTTGCTAGACAGAAAAGCAACTGGGTTTCTTCATGCAGCCACAGCTTCCATTGGCATCTCCTTCCTTGCACTGAGCAAACAGTTCCCAACGCCTGCATGAATATATGCACTGGTTCGTGCAAAATGCATCCTGGCTGCCAAGGGCTTCATGTACCCATTTTGACTTCTCTCAAATCTTTTAGGATTCTTTTCATAGAGGCATTTTCTTTTTCTGCATGATTTTTTTTTTTCCTCCCTTCCATTTTAATTGAAGTATTTGTCTCCACAGCAGGAAACGTAAACTGTGCAGCAGACAAT
Organism: Piaya cayana; assembly: GCA_013389865.1. NCBI lineage: Eukaryota > Metazoa > Chordata > Aves > Cuculiformes > Coccyzidae > Piaya > Piaya cayana. The sequence continues at coordinate 191,817 of WAAB01001949.1, forward strand.
CTTGATGTATATTTTAAAAGAGGAAAAATTATTTAGCGACGCTATTATCTTCAGACGTGCACAGTAGTAATCACTAGCCTAGTTCCAGAAGGCAGAAAAAAAATCAAAGAAAAAATGGGAAAGGGGGGTACTATTCCTCTAAAAACTATAAAAAAGTGATGAACAAGTTTTCAATTCTGTGCCTAGAGATGAAGGGTCAGATTTTTGACAAAAACAACCCCAATCCTTACCAAAAGCAGGAGTCTTCCCTAAGAAACTCCAAGAACTGACAAGTAGCTGAACTCCTACTGAAAAACTGCTGCTTGGTATTATCACTGAAGAAGGGCTGACTGCTAAGCACTAATGGAAACCTCATTTTGTCTCAGTTTAATTGGGAGCTAAGTGCTGCTGAAGATGAGATCTGGGTTGTGTGTGCTGACTGTATCCTGGATCTGGCAATCAGCCCTTAGTGCCTGTGCTGTACGCTGTTCTTCACAGGCAATGTGAAGGGGAAGGAGACAATTTGCTTCTCTGTTCCTCAGTTTCCCAGTTTGCAAAATGCAGATTATCACAGTTCAGGCTACAAGCCTAAAATCACTGGCACAGCGCAGCCTCAACAACTCGCTGCATCAGACCAAGAATAACACAAAAGTACCTAGAGAGATGAGGCACTCTCCATTCTTCAGAGAGCGATTTATCAGCTGAGCTATACTGTGATTTTTGTCCATCTGGGATTACAAACTTGAAAAAAAAGGCCTAGTAAAGAAGAATGCATTCTTTCTGATTCTCTTTCTCTCTTCCCATACCACTCCCAGCAACTGACAAAAAAAAAAGAAAGAACAGAATTAAAAATCCACTTTTCTAAATATTGTTTCTCTCACATCAGCCCAGCAGGACAGCAGGAGAGGCAGAAATCAAATTATAACCACTGAAATAACCATCCATGCTTAGTGCCAGGAGGGTGGGTGGAGATGTTGGAACATTTTGCTTTAGGTTCCAAGAAAAAAATATCTAGCTTTATTAAAATAAACAAGTGCAAAAAAATAAGAAATAGAAAGAAAATCAATCAGCTGTGTTTACAACAGGGAGATATAAAGCAAAGAGGGTTTCATACAGAGAGATGGACGAGAGCTGCAGGAACCAGACCCCTCTGTCCTTCTCTCTTGGAAGAGGGTTTTTTTTTTTACCCTCCTTTCCTTTCTCTCCTGAATATGTCTTGTTGCTTATGGATAACTCCTAGAAAGAACTTTTTCCTACAAGGAGAACAGGAGGAGGAAAAGCCGAGCCATCCACCTTGAGTCCACCAGATATTTCAAGACAACCTCTATGAAGGGGATCGCCCTGTTTTTGATGCTTACAGGTTCTGGCAATAATTTGGGCAGAACCTGCTGGTTTTATAAATCTTCAATTCTTTGTAGCTGGGAACAGATAAATACCAGCATTGTCACTTCCAGATAGTTTTACAGAATTTCTCTCCTGCGGGGATTATTTCGGGAAAAAGCATGCGCTCTATAGAAATGCTGTTGCAGCCTCTCTCTTCATCTTCACATCTTTCCTCAGTTTTCAGCTAGAGGATCAGTACCTTCAGGAACCAGCAAGCTAACAGATTTGCTCACCCTCTTCCAAAACACAGCTGCCAGCTGGGAGGATGTTATCATGCAAGACCTGGACCAGGGCTTGATTCCAGCTGGTGTTTATTTGAAGACCATCTCCCTGCCCGTGTGAGTTCAGGAGGTGAAACCAGATGACGTGGCAGCAAGGGGTCCGAGCGGGGCCAGGGCATGGGCAGCTCTCCTCAGTGCACACAGACAGAATTATTTGGGGCACACTGGCTTACAGGTGCTAGTGCCCAAATTAACCTAAGCCTGCCTGTCTTGCTGCCTGGCTGAGCACAGCTACACTCTTTGGGGAAGGACTGCTTGGGCCCATGTTGATGGGAATGGCTTCAGGGATGTCATGACCATGCACAGTGGAGGAGCCACTGCAAAAACATCTGCCCTGCATTTTGGAAGATGCCAACTCACACACATGCCCAGGCCCTCGCTGCAGCGCAATATGTTCTTGTGCCTCCTCAGATCCAAAGCAAACAGGGCAACCCTTCAGGGACAGGCAACAGCTTGGGCTCAAGGCTCTGTCCTAGCTGGAGACAGCAGAACGCTGGGCATTACCTCACCCCAAACCTCTCTTCACACCATGTCCCTGGAAAAGCTTCTGTATCTGTAGCAGCTTTGCTTCCGCAGAGGGGTTAAAAATCCACTTGAGTTGCAGAGGAGACCGAAGCGGTTTTGCGCTCCTGCAGTGCCATCCTGTGCTTTAGGTACGCACTGCAGAGATAATCCTGGCTGCCAAAACTTGCAGGAGACGGGGAGGCAGAAGAACCCAGAAGCAAAACCTCAGTGCCCCTGTGTGTCCCTGGAGGTGGCGTGTCCCAGCTCCTGGCACTGACCACCCAGGAGAGGGAAGTTCTGCAGCCACCAGTGCCACATGCACACAGAGAGGTGACCTCAGGGCAGCCCTGTGCTGTGATGCTCTCTGGGTGACTAAATGTTTCGGCAATCTCCACGTCCTTCAGCACAGGACTGAAATCGGTCCCATATCTTGCAGGATGTTGAAGGCTATAGAGATTTCAGAACGGCAAAAGATCCTTCAACAGAGGAGCTATGGAGTGGAAAATGGGGATTTTGCCCTCTATTTCACCTGGAAAATTCCTCATCCTGGAGTTTTCCCAGCAGGCCCTTCTTGCTACTTAATAAACACTGTTCCAGCCGCTGTGGGTCCTCAGCTCCTGTCAGGATTTGTGCCTTGTTGTTAAGCGAATCCATGGGAGAGAGTGCTCATTAACAATGCCAGTGAATGGTGTCACAGTGCCTTGCCATAACCTACGGGGACAGTTGCAAAGTTCCCCCATCAGGAGTGGCAGCAGTGACTGGCAAGTGCAACATGGTTTTCTGTCACCTCGGGGTCTTGGGATGGGGATGTCCAGCAGCAAAAGCTGGGGACAGAGGAGCCCTGGACATACACAGCTTGGGGAGAGCAGGGGACATGGCTGGCAGTACCTGGGGCCTCTGATGTCACTGCGTTCCCTTTGACTGTTACCTGGTGGGAAAAGGCACCTTGGCCTGCTGCCGTCATGTCTTTTGGGAGCAAGATCTGTTTGCACCTCCTCTACAGTCAGCATAGGTCCAGCCTCTCCACAGGGCCATCGCTGTCACTGCACGGCCTGTAACCTCTTCCCATTCCCCTAGTAGCCTCCAAAGAAAAGCTTCAAAACTTCAAATGAAACCCTCCTCATATTTCCTCCCATTGCTGTGATGCCAGCTTTCCAGCCCAAAACTTTGGAATTCATCCTGCTCTCTGCAGCTCTGGCCTTTCTCCCCTCCAAGCCTCAGACAAGCAGCAAGATAGGCAAGCAAACCCAGGAGCCTAACAAAGCTCTAGCGTGTTCTGCAACGAAAAAAAATGAGCTCTCACATGGGAAAAATGAGTGAATGCAAGGGAAAAATGAGCTGATGCAATAAAACCCCAAACATTCAGGGAAAAAGTCCTGCAGGGTGTGTAAAAGGGTGCATCCACATGCACTGTCAGGCTCAGGGGGAAATGATGGCTCTCTCAGTCCTTGGGAATGTAAATGCTTTCCCACATCTCCCCAGCTTGTGGTCCAACCTGAAACAAGTGGAGGTGAAGATGTGTACATCATGAGGTCCCAGTTTCTGCCCCGATACCCTCTGTTCTGGATCTGGAGCCCAATGCCCTCGCAGCTCTCTCTGACTGCCTGCCCGCTCCACATCCCAGGGCAGAGACTGTCCCAGATAGCACCAAGCCCCACGGAGGGCAGTCCAGGAGGAAACAGTTGGAAAGCCAGGAGAGGAAAAGCCTTTTGAGTCTTGTTCTGCCTGTGCCTCGCAATGGAGGCTGCAGCCAGACCCAGCCCCGCATTCTTGGTACCGAAAAGCAGATGCCACGAACAGCGTCGCTGTGAGGACAGACATGGTGTCATCATAGGGAACTCTGGAGTTCACAGGCCTTGCTTATGGCTCTTGCACTCACCAAGAGATTAAAAAAAAAGGAAATATAGTAAAAAATGTTAAAAAGTGCCAGAGGAAAGGAAGTGGAAGAGTCGTGCACAATGCACAGCATGCAGCTGGACAACCGTGCACGGGCTCTGGATTGTGACACCAACTGCTAAAATTCTATGGCCTGAAAGAGCTCTTCTGGAGGAGAATAGCTCTGGGGTTTCTGGCCATTGCCTTTCCCTTGCCAGTCTGTCTCGGGGTTCCCCGGCCATCACCCTCCCCACATCAGCTGGACCCTACAGAAGCTCCCAGAGAGAAATCTGCATTCAGGCATCAGCAGCTTAAACAACTCAGGGCTAACGCGGGGCATTGTCCTTCTTTGCCAGCCATCCTGTGCTCAGTCGGCCTTAGTCCTGGTGGCCTTTTTGTCCCCAGAGCAACAGGTGCGCTAGTCCTGTTGCACCTGGGAGGCACCAAGCACCCTGCAGCCATTTTAACCCCATATTGTGCTGGCCTGTCCCCATTTCCCTGCCCTCCTCGGGCACTGCAGACCATGATGGGATGAAGCAGGACCACTGTCATGGTTTTAATCCCAGTGCCCATATGCCAGTCATCCTCATCCTGTGCCAAGCCAGCAGCACCTGTCTATGCCATGGGCCCCCACACATCCCCAGAATCATAGAATCATAGAATAACCAGGTTGGAAGAGACCCACTGGATCAAGTCCAACCATTCCTATCAAATATTAAACCATGCCCCTCAGCACCTGGTCCACCCAGCCCTTAAACACCTCCAGGGAGCATGAAGTTGGCTCATGGAGTAGGGCAATTGCTTTTTTTATATTGAAATGTTGACTTTTTAATCCAGCTAACAATGATCCAAACTATTTAGGCTTCAAGTGTTATAATTAGCTTTAGTGATGCTCCCGCCTCAGTACCTGATATATTCCTGGTTCCCTCTCACACTACAGCTCTCTAGCTAGACTAACTTCACTGCAATAGGTGGCTTTGGCTGGCCATGTTCAGTAATTACTTTTTAATTAAAAAAAAATATTTGTGATAAAGTCAGTTCTTTGCAATCAAATAATAAAATAAAGTATCTGCCCCAAACAGATTCTGACAAAAATTTCTTCTCAGAGGGAATTTGTGCCGATGTAAATGGATGAAAAAAATTATTGGAGTAGAATCACAATATTTCACATTCATTTTATAGCATTCTAAATGACAGCAAAAGCATAAGCAAAATTAGGGGCATTCATACATGTTCATTTCTCTCCTCTTAACATTTCCGTACCTTTCTTAGCCTGCTCCATGAGGAGAAAGGTTTCCAAACACGTATGACTGGCCAGGAGTTAAGGGCAGAAAAACACCCTTAGACCAGTGTGTCCTGAGCTGAATTGGGGTAACAAGAAAGAAAGAAAAGCAGGAGCCCATGGACACCCTTAACATGTGCCTTCTACCACTGCAAGACAAAAATTTCCTGCAGCCAACTATTTTCTCAGTCCCTTCTCTCCTTAAGCATATGTTTAATTTGAAATCACGTTGACAACAGTAGGATGCAAGCGGTTTGGCTTAGATGGTCTCCTGATGTGGGTGTCTAGCTACCGTTCATCCCTTTTCCTTCCTCCACTTTGAGTCACACTCCCCAATTTTTTTGCTAGCAGTGGTTTCTATTTTAATCGATAGGAAAGAGGTGCCTCTTCAGAGTTACTGTGCTGCAATCCACAACTAGGAGCTGCTGGATTGCTGCTTTCTAATTACCTCTTGCATACCCAAAAACCTCATAGCAGGTGGCACAGAGGAAGAGGTTGGTTTTCAGGCTGTCTCCGTGCCCAGAAAGGCAGCAGGCAGCCCTGTGTCTGCTCAGTATCCCCTTCTCTTACAAAGGCCAAGCCTGTTGCAGTTTTTTGGCCCAGAGGCAGAGAAAAAACAGTTTGGACTAGAGATAAGCAGGGTGTTTTCCATTCAGAACTTCCAAAGAGATATTAGACAGGACCAATGGAGCAAACTTCTCTTTAAACATCATCTGCAGAAGACACATCCAGAGTAAACAGGGAAATGAGCTGTCTGACATGGAAGTACTGTCCTTTGCTTTCATCTTCTCTGTGCTAAAGCAACCAGCCCTTAGGAGTGCAACGTGCTTTGGTGTGTATGGAAACAGCTTCTGCAGTCCAGAGCCTTTGCATAGGAGCTGGGGGAAACCCTGTTTTCTCCTAGAGCAGACCCATGCCATCAGGGAGGGGATGAAGTCTGAAGTGGCAGTTTGCCATCACGTACCAGCTTCTGACGGTGATGAGAGCTGCTCCTAATTTCACTGACCCCTCTTCAGAACAGATTAAGTCCTTCCTGTATAAGTGGGAGCTTTGGTTTCACATATTTGCACAGGATGGCTACAGGAAGGCTAAACCAAGCCACCAGAGCAGGAAGAGCTTGAGGGCTCTGCCAAACACCTCCCTGTAAATTGAGCTAAGATACTGCAAGAACCTCGTTATCTACTGCACGTTGCCATCCCATCACAACCAGCCGATCCCACCGTGCATGTCTGCTGGAACCCTAGCTCCCCACATGCTGCCAGGAGAGGCAGAGGAGGGAGCACGAAGGCACTACTGCATCCGAGCTACCAGCCACCCACTTGAGTCTGCCAAACTTCCCAGTGCACTCCCCCAGCGCAGATGAATAGTGTAGGCTTGGTCACGCCACTGAGGAGTGTCACCGCTTCAAATCATGAGACCAGCTTAAAAATAATAAGTGGTGATAAGTGAAAAATACTCGCTTCCTCTTCATTTCTCTTGGGTTTAGGAGGATTGAGTAAGCCTTTAGAACACCAGTTTTCAGGGTTTTTTGTGATGGCTAGAAGTTTGTATTTGCTTTAGTGGAACCTTATTACTCTTGTAATGAAAAGGTCCCAAAACAGGAGTTAGAAGTTAATCAAAGAAAAAAAAAATCAAATGTCACTGTATTTCAAATAAATTCCAGCAGAAAAGGCTACAGTAAAGGGGCTCTTTGATCAGGCATCTTGTTTGCCTGTGTATTTACAGGATTTAGCGAGGTGCAAAAGGACTGGATACAAATTGACATGAGGACAGGGAAAAGGTTTTTAAGTTTTCTAAGTAATTCGTATAACCACAGTGGAGGGTCTTGCTATCTGAGCAATCCCCTTTCCACAGCAGCTGCATCAGCTGAATTGGTGGCTGCCACCAGCATCGCTTTACGCATTGGCAAACAGACAGGTAAGGAGTCTGGCTCCCCTCCACACTCACAACTGTAGGTACCACAGAAGGAGATATCTGTGGACACACATAAGCTGCCATGCCCTGTGAAATCAGACTGTCCACTGCAGACTTAGAATCCTGGTTAACACAGGCATTTCTGTGCCATTCCCTGTTTTGTGAGACAAACCTGTCCAAGCGATAGGAGATGAAGAAAGAATGATTTTTCACTGTCTTCTCAATGCAAGAACTGGAAACATCAAGTTAAATTAGCACACGATGTGCTGAAAACAAAATAAGGTGTACGGCTTCACGCAGGAGAACTGTGGGACTATAGGAGTGAAGATTTTGTGGGTGCTCAAAGTTTGCATAACTTTAGAAAATGACTAGGCAATTGCGCGGAAGAAAATTCCAAACCGAGCTAGAAACCACAGAGATCTCCCTGGGCTGCAGAATGCTGGAGGCTGCTAGGGAAACGGCAATATATGATGGACCTATTCCTATACATTTCCCAAACCAAACACTGGTGGTCACTGGTGGAGGCAGAATACTTGGCTGGA
>WAAB01001950.1:1002-11600 GCA_013389865.1 Piaya cayana
TGTATCGATATCACACCAGAAAATCTCTTTTATGCATTGAAATCCTTTCTCTTAAAGAGATGTATTTTTGCTCCTTCTCCATTCTTGACAATAATCCTTTTCAGCTGTCAGATTGTCCAGTGAAAAAGCTTCTTCCAGGGCCTTAGTGAATGGCTTCAGTTTGGTCTTTCACCTTTCATTGCCCTGACATGGAATAATAAAATATTCAGACTTAAAATAAAGACACAGTATTTCACAAATAGCAGGATAACCCTGCCACTAGAACTGTCCATGCACTAGGAGATACACAAGCATCTAAGGACTGAGCTGATTCTGCCTTTTCAATAGCCTGCTTTTAAAAATTTTGCTCATCCATGGGACCTGAGAGTGAAGTTTCATCATCCTCTCTATGCAGTTTCTTCACCTGGACCTGCCCTCCTTATATTTCCCACATTAATCACTGTGCTCTGCAATCAGAGAACACTCATATATGTAAATTTCCTAATTAAAACTATATATTGATTACTTCGAAACCAAGACATTTCCATACAATAATGTTGGATGAATACTAATCTTAAAGAATTAGTAAACAAATTGCGACTTCCTTTAACAATGTTTCAAGCAATTGTGGTATCTCTGCCAACACAAAGCATTCCAACATACAAAACTGAGATCTATCTTGTACTTTCCATGAGAAACCTACCAGAGGTCTTAAAAAATCAATGGAAATAAAATTGTTTGGTTTGATTTGGTTTTTTTTCCTCATGCAAAACTTGATGAAACATGTTTCAGCTGCAATTTTTCCAAACCTTTCTAAAGATTACCTGCCTTGAAAAATACTTTGACGTTTACTGATAAAAAGTAGCTAGGTAGTAGATGAATACTATTATAAACACTTCAGACTGGAGATCTGAAAAAAATATTATTGTTTCCTGACATTCTTATAGTGAAGAACACTGTGGATGTCTGTTTTCATTTACTTTCTATTGCTTGAAAGAATCAAATCAATGTTAGTAGGGAAATGTTTAAGAGTTTTCTTACCTATGTATATATCTCTGCAGATCACAGAGAAACTTGATTATATTCACTCTCTCTAGCCCATGAAATTTGTCACCTTTTTTTCTTGATTTACACACAGAACTCTAATCGTAAAGAATCTTAAAAAGAAAATGTGTGAAGCTGTCTGCCATAGCTTTCAGGAAGAGCTTGTCATAACTCTACATCCATTCCAAAAGTAATTTCCAAAAAATTAATTTTGTTGGCCTTAAAGATATTTGTACTTTAACTATTAGCTCCACATCCACGCTCACAAAGTTAATGTAAGCTTAATATACATCCAGGATAGTAAAGCGTGGTTCTCACCTCTTAGTCTCACAGAATAATTTGTGTTAGAAGGGGTACTTCATCTGCCTAGACATGACTTCCAAGAGTTTTTATTAAAAAAAAAAAGGTGTTCCTTGTAATAGATGTCTAACTTTATTCACTTTCAGAGGGTGAATCAATAAAATATCGTGCAGAGTTTAAAATTTAAATTTCTAAAGCATGAGTTTGTAACTACAAATTGCAGACTTTCTCCTCAGGATGGTGGAGGCCCAAGAGAATATATCTAATTAATCCTGACTAGCGGGTTATGCAAAGCTCTTTGAAGGCGATTGAACTTCCATCCAATTACACCACCACACAAATTAATATTGTTCAACCATGGTGTGTGTTTATGCACAGGTATGTAGCATTACTTCAGCCTGGTCGAATGGCATAAATTCTGTGTGGGTGATTCAGTTTCAGCGTCCAAGTTCTTTTTCAGATATTAGATAGGACTTAGAAATAACTCAAAAGAATTTTGACAGTTCTATTGGACAATTTTCACACGCCTATATCTGATTATCATACACACTTAAGATGGGTGTATGTACCTGACTCATCTGTCTCTAGTGATTTTCCACAAGGAGCTGTTGGTATTACCTTAGACTAAACACTTTACACTTGGGAAAAATGAAGGAAGATGTTATTGTCCTCAGATTTACAGCAATTGCCAGTAATTTTCTCTTTTTGAAACGTGTTTCAATATAATCTCATTTGGAAATCACTAGGAACGTGAGTTAGTCTTTCAGCATTTTAAGGATGAGTCGTTAACTGTGCTTTAGGAAACCAAAGTTGTTCTGCCACAGGTTTGTTGCATGAAACTAGAAAAAGCAATTAATTTCTGTTAACAGGAATAAAACCCCTACATTGCTCTTGGCTGTGCTGTATCTTTTTAGACGATATGAACAGAATTGTGCCTGTTCAAAGTTTAAGACACTGGATTGTGACAGTCATCAAAGCCTTAAAGCACTATTGTGGTTTTACCAATTAACTGTGCTTTCCAGTTCACTCTTTAGGCTTGTGTCACAAATTGTTTCGGCTGTATCTGTTCTTTCCCTCCAACTTGCTTTGAGACCTTCTTAGAATCATAACGTGGTTTGGGTTGGAAGGGACCTTTAAAGATCATCTAGCCCAACACTCCTGCAGTAAGCAGGGACATCATCAACCAGATCAGGTTGCTCAGAGTCCCCTCCAGCCTGACCTTGAAAGTTTCCAGAGATGGGGCAACTACCGCTTCTCTGGGCAACACTTTCCAATAATTCACCAACTTCATTCTAAAAAAATTCTTACTTGTATCTAGTCTGAATACACCATCTTTTAGTTTAAAACCATTACCCCTTGGCATATCTCAACAGGTCCTTCTAAAAAGTCTGTCCCTGTCTTTCTCACAAGCCCTCTAAGTACTGAAAGCCCTCAATACGATCTCCTTGAAGCCTTTTCTTCTCCATGCTGATGAAGCCTGGCTTCCTCAGTCTTTCTTCAGAGGAGAGCTGGTCCACTCCCCTGGTCATTTTTGTGGTCAATATTTGGAGATGCTCCTCTACAAATTTCAGTTTTACTTTGCCATTTTTCTTGCAGTAAAAACCCACACTGTGCCCCTCAAAACCAAGGATTTTAAACTATAGACTTCTCCAATTTACAATAAAATACTTTTCATTTAACCTGCTAGTTTTAATTTAGGGAGAATGTAACAGAAAATTCTGCTAGGGAACAACCAGCTCTAACAAGACACTTGGGTAATGACACGTTCAAAACAAAAATCTTTCAGGGAGCATATATCAGGAGGAAATGCATGTAGAAGGAGGACATCTGACTGCTGGCAACACAAAACCTATGTCACCCATTCAGTGCATACGCATGTTGAATTGTTACAATGCTTGTCCTGTCTTAGATTAAGGTTTTACTCAGCCTCAGGTCAGAACTGGCATTTGAAATATTTTCAAAACCTGTCTTCATAGTCCTTTGAAAGCAGACCAGACTATTTCATTTTCTCCTCAGTTCTTTTAGATACCACATTTTTAGCACATCAGGTGAATCACAAGTACAGTTACTAACCAGATCATAGAAACACATGTCATATTTCCAAAGCTGATTCAATAATCTACAGGGACAGCAGCATTTTATAGCCTTTGTCACATGAATTCTAAGTCTTTGCAGATTTCTTACACTCCCAGTTACTGTAGTTCTAATTAATAATCCTCCCTTTAAAAAGAAGTTCATCCATTATAAGTATGATAAGTGGGCTGTTATTTATCTAAAAGCCTCTGGCAGCTGAAGTCTGGATTAATCTTCTATCCCAAATCAAATCATGTCAACTCCGATCAGCTTTCTTGTATAATCTGATTTTTGCAGGAAAGGCAGCTTCTCTCCTTTTATGTGACCTGTGACAGAAATGTGAAGAAGGAAATTTGGCATCCATGTGTGAGGCAGATCCTTGGATGATGAACGTCAGCACAGATTTTTTTTTCCTTTTCCTAGAACTTCATCAGTTTAAATCACCTGAAGTTAAGGCTTGAACTCCTCAATACATTTCATGGGTTATAAACTGTGAAATTAAGAAATCTAAAACCTTATCTTCTTATTTTATTGCTTTATCTTGTGGTAAAGATTGAGTTTGTCCATTCAAAAATCTTAGCAACCCTGCATGATTTTAAGAATCATACAGCTGTTTGGGCTGGAAGGTTCCTTAAGGATCATTTAGTTCCAACCTCCCTGCTATTGATAGGAACACCTTCCAAGAGACCAGGTTGCTCAAAACCCTATCAAACCTGTCTTGCAATGCTTGCAGGGATGTGGCATAAACACCTTTTCTGGGTAACTTGTTCCAGTGCCTCACTACCTTCATCTTGAAAAATTATTACCTTTTATCTAACCTAAATCCACCATCTTTCCATTTAAAACCATTGCCCTCAGTATTTATTTCACAGACTTTATGAATAAGAAAACCTATGCAAATCTCCATTTAAAAATGGAAAATCAGTGAGAAACCTGTGGAAATTAGAGTAAACAGTTAGTATTCCTGCAGATAGATATGAGCTTTACAATGTGATTAAGTTATATCCATTCCCTCTCTCTCTTCCTCTCATGCTTTGGAATTAGACTTCAGCCACTTGGCTTAAATTCCCATTTCCAGACTAATGCTTTGTGGCAGCGACAATTGCTACTGATAATTTTATACTCCAAGCAGGTTAATGTATTATTATTTTATGTTTTTATAGTCAAGTTGCCAAGTATGGTAGATCTAGTGGCAATATATGTTCTGATTCTAGTTTGTCTTCTATGGTATGAAAGTGTTCCTGACCTTGATAACTGTATTATTCTAAACACAGAGCTGCTGATCCAATCTACAGATCTCATGAAAATATTGAAGTCTTTCCAAAATATCCCAAAAACACAAGTGCAAGACTGGAGGGTGGGGGAATCATAGCTACGGGAGAATTTTGGCTCAGGTAATTATTTATGTACTGAGGATTTCCTTTTTATCTGTTTTATTTTAACTCTAAGGGCAGTGTTAATTCTAAATCAGTAATGAATTAACCATAAGTTGCTTCACTCTTGACATTAATTTCATGTAATATGTTATGGCCTTTCCGGCAGGAAGCTAAACTGGCTTTTCCATTATAAGTGGGCATTTCATCTCTCCTTTTTTTTAATGTAATCAGAATCTTTGCCAAGCAGAGATAGTCCCCTCTGTAGATTACTACCTGCACACTATGTCAAAGTCACTACTTTGCAACAAGATTCCTGTGAGCAGAACAGCTTAATTGCAAAAGGGGGTTATTTAGGGTCGAATCCATAAAAGAAATTAAAGTGTCAGCTCCGACTCTTGCATTCAAGACCTAAACCCTAAACTGAGATACCCACACCTCCCTGTGGCATTACTCTCCGCTATTTACTAAACCAAAGATCTGTAGGCAACGTGACTTGTGATGCAGAGGACCTTGGGAAGTTCAGGGTTTCCTCTGGAGTATTCCTGAAACCGTCTTACTCTTGATAAAAGTGATCTTTTACATCTGTCCATTGCCTAATCCCTCTCGGAATCACAAACTGACATTTATTTTATGCCTGTCATTAGTGCTAGGAACAAAATCTCATGAAGGATGTGGATTTATTGATTTTGACAGTCCGCGGACTCCAATGCTGTAATTCCTATCATCACCATTTTTTTCTAATATCACTAAATGAGCTCTTCCTAAGTGTCAGTAGGTAAATATATTTGAATTTCCTTTAATAAATTACTTTAACTATGTGCAGAATAGCTGAAGCTTCTTTATGTTATAAAGCAAACAGTACTAACATGACAATGTGGTCTAATGGCTTTCTTGGAAAGGAAAATTAAGGGATGCATTGTGTTACAGTGCTCACTAAATCATTTAATCTAATGTCTATTTGAAAAATTAATATAAAATAGGCCTTTGAAATCTATTGGTGTGACTAAGATGATACTTTACGGCTAATACCCTGACTGGAAAGAATCTGCTGACTGAGATCTATACATTTTTGAACACCAACAAATATTCCTGAAGACCTGTTTTAAAATATCAGTAATGAAAACAAGACTTAAAATTTCAAGAAGGTCAGAGTGATGTCTCTTAATTTTTGCAGAGACATAGGCCTTTGGGTTCATGTTACTTGACATCAAAATTGAAGAACAGGTCCTCCTGATCTTTCCTCTGCCCTCTATGATGCTAAAGTGCCTTTTAAACTCATGATTAAATTTTATATTTTTTTTAATATATTTTAAGATGTCTCATGTTAGAGTAAGAGTGCAGCATCAAAGTATTTAGATTTAGTGAGACAGGTGAGCTGGCAAAGCTGGAAATAGTACTAACATGAACCACTGAAATCCCAGTGGAAACATCTAAGCTCTTCTGTTCTGGCACATTTATCCCCTGAGAAATTTTAGCTAGAACTCTTGAATCTATGAAAGTAATGTCTCCACCTCAGAGAAGAGTCTGTGTGTGCTTAGTTTAGCCATTAGTTTCCCTGGAAACTTAGAAGAGGCATCAGAGGAAAGTGCTTTTGTTAGGAAGTGCTGCTCAGGAGCTAAAATCCTGCTGTCTGCACAGTGCTTACAATCTGCAGGTTAGTACTAGGTTTCCTTTGGAAGCTCCATCTTCTTTTACTGCTTTCGGTGACTCATAACTACACAGTAGTCTATTTTTAACATTAAGGTTTCCAGCTGGATATCACTGAAGTAAAAAAGAAAATGTTGGCACACATGGATGATATATACATTACTTATTCACAAACACAACCATGACAAAGAAATCATGAGCTACTCGGAGAAGAACAGCAACCACCACTTTGCTCAAATACTTCTGTTCTACCATCAATTTGTCTATCTGTCTGCCGTATTCTTTAATCTCCCTCTCTTTCTTTCTATAGCAGTTGATACTTACTTTCTCCTTGCCTTCAGGGCCTAAAGGTTCTCATTTTACATTTCTTCTACTGTGTTGCTTTATAAAATAGCCTATAGTATTATTTCCAGAGTCACCTCATACAATGAACTTTAATCATTATTTCTGTTGTTGCTTTTCTAGGCTTTGATTAGTTAAACTACTCAGATTTAATTTTGATCTTACTTAGATGAAATTATTTATTGATATCAGGGAAATTCCTAGGTGACTCTGATATCATGCCATGATGAAGAGTAAAGCTAAACCACAATGAGGGTACCAACATTACTCTTCATCAATATTTAACTTTAAAAAAGCCTACAGACTTACATGGAAATCTAACCCAAAGACACGCAGCCTGGAGGTCCAAAAGAAATCTCTAGAATTTTAGCTCAGATTTTTTTTTTTCATGTGCATCTGCAGGAAAAAGAACAGTTCCCATTGAAAACCTAGAATGGAAGTATCTTCATTTAATAACAACAACAGTAAGGAAAATAATAAAAAAAAAAAACCAAACAAAACCACCGAACAGGAAACCACATAATATTAATTGCTTAACCTTCTCCAGATTTCTGCCACAGCTATGGTTATTTCTATTTTATTTGTGGATGGAAGCAATTGGATGCCCTCTTATTAGTCTCTGTAGTTATTTCCCTCTTCAAACCTGGTAGAGTGTCTGATGAAGTGGCACATATTCTATACAAATGAGAAGTGACCAGCGTGAAGAGGTCTGGCTGGAACCTGATGAGAAATCTAATCTCAGAAAAAAACCCCAATCTATATAAATTAGCACAATTAAGGCTCATCAAACACTCTTCTGGACCCACTGTCAAAGCAGATAAACAACCATTCAACAGTATATGAATGTGTAATCAGATAGAGTCTGGAATTCATTGAGAAATGTCGTTATGCTCTGGACACAATGTCAAAATCATTATTTTACTTTGGACTATTCTGTTTATTATACCTCTGCCTCCAGCTCAATTATTTATCCATCACACATTTAGAAGAACACAAGCTAACCAGCTAAAACCAGCACACAGAAATTAGCACAGCTCTACACAAGGGAATGCAAACACCAAAATAAAATAAACTGTATTTAAAAGCTGGTAGGAAATATAACTGTGATTCAGTTAGACAGATATTATTAACTTAATGGAATATTAATAGGATATTCCATTTATATCTCCTGTTCTGTCCCAAAGCCTCCCGAGATGTTTTCCAATGAGTTTTTAATGATAATATAAAATGCAGCTACTTTAGGGATAAACATCCATCAGAAATTAGTAACAAATCCATCATTTAAAAGCTAGGATTTGCCACCTAATTCCATGAAATGGAATATAGGAAGAGCACTAGGCATATTTCTAAACCTTCCCTGTGTAATCGTTTAAAATTCACCCAAACTGGTAAAAGCACAAATCCTAAGGTTATGTTATTATCTCTTTCATCTTGTCTCCTCAGTGTTATTCTTTTTACCATTTTAATTTAAATGCAGAGCAAGAAGTCGCATAGTCTGTAGTGTCATGGTATAATAGGGAAGTCTTCCCCTCTCATCTGTTCACATTTTACCTTTCTGGTATGCTTTCCTTTACTAATTGACAAGCTTTCCTGAGATATATGAGGAAACATTATAAAGAAACAGAAAATTATAGGGAAAGAGGAAACAATAGGGCGAGGAAGTGGATTTCCCCCCCTTTTTTTCATAATAAAAAGGATAAGATATCTCTTTCTCTTTTGCATCCCTTTGAATACCTTTTTAGACTACATTACTACCAAACCTTGTAGCTTCTTATTGGAAATGCCAAAGAAAGCTTAAATTTCTTAGGAGTTAAACAGGCAGGTGCCAGGGACTTCATGGAGAGGCGTTGAATGTAGGACATTGTTTTATTTTTTTAAAGTATGCAGATATGAACCCATATGATGCAGCCCATCACATTACATTCTTACATTTAGCTGGTAAATATATGTGTCTTCTAAGGATCAAAACCTCTTCTCGTTACTTTCAGTAAAAATATTTTTATTTCTTGTTAATCTATGTGAGATAAACAATCAATTATGATTTGATTTGAAACGCTGAGACTTCATATTCCTTTCCTTCTATACTTTCCACTTTTAAAAAACACTCAGAGTATTAAAACAAGTTCAAGGCTGTCCATGAAGCTTACTTTATTTTGCAATAGCAATAAATGTGATATTTTAGCAGCCTTCGTATAGTTTACTAAAATTGCTGAGATCTTTTCTTTTTTGTCTTGGAGTAGCTAAAGCAGCATATAGAACCTCTTTCAAAGGTATCCAGTGGCAAAGCACAGATTCATAGAATCGTGGAAAGATTTGAGTTGGAACGAACCTTCAAAGATCAACTAATCTAACTGCCTGCCATGAGAAGGGATACGTTTCACTAGTTCAGGTTGCTCAAAGCTCTGTCCAGACTCATGCTGAACATTTCCAGGGATAAGACAGCCAACATGTCTCTACGGGAAACCTCTTCCAGTGTCTCATTACCCTCATAGTATATTTTTTTCCTTAAATCTAATTCAAATCTAGCTTTCATTTTAAAACCATTAATCCTTGTTCTATCAATACTGGCCCTGGTTAAAAAAAAAAAAAACCTCTATGCATCTTTCTCATAAGATCCTTTAAGCATTGAAATACTGCCCAGAGACTGCATTTCTCCAGGCTGAATTACCCCAAGTCTCTCAGGTGTTTTTCATAGAAGAGGTGCTCCATCCCTCTAATCATTTTCGTGATCCTTCTCTGTACGCCCTCCAATAAGTCCATGTCTTTCTTGTGCAGAGGACCCAGAGCTGCATGCATCATTCAGATTGAATTTCACAAGATCCTAGGGGCAGAGTCATCTCTCTTGACCTTTTGACCATGTTTCTTTTGGTGCAGTTCAAGAAATTGTTGGTTTTCTGGGCTGTGAGCANAACACCACTTCTTACTGGTCTGCATTTGGACACTACTGGTCTCCATTTGGACATGTAACAATATTCTTTGATATTAAAAAAAAAAAAAATTAGAGTCTGCTTGAGAAATGAAGCAATGAGATGATAGTGGGAAAAAATTTGCTGCGTCTACACTGGTGGCAAGATGCATNTTCATCACCCAATCTCTACCAAGGATTGTCCCATCCAGGTGCAGGAACTTATACTTGGCCTTTTTTAACTTTCTGAGGTTCACATGGACTCACTTGTCTAGTCGATTACGGTCTCTCTGAGTAGCGTGGCTTCCCTCAAGCATATCAACCACACAGAATCATAGAATCACANTGCATTTGAATTCAATTGCAGATGGAGCAGGGTGGAAAAAAGAGCATAATCTAATTAATTATAAAAAGGATGAGGGCAAGAAATGGAATTAAAGTAGAGAAAATAATTACATTACTTTTGGTATCTGCAAGTAATGAATGATACAATGCTTTGGAAGAAGAGAGTGTGTTTGAAAGTGAAAACTTTCAAAACCATTATAATATAATTTCCCTCAGTCCCCTGTCTGCCTTTATCCTTAAAATGTCAAGTGATGATGTCTTAGCCCTGGGAAGGCTGTAGGATTGACAGTCCGGGGAAACAAACTCCTTATTTATTCTATAATATGGATAGAAAATATAACATCTTATAAAAAAAAAGAATTCCATTATTTCTGTGAAGGCCTTCCCAAAGAATTAGGAGGCAGTAACAAGTAGATGGCGTATTAACTCGTACTGCCAATGAGGAAGTCTAGATAATTGTAGTATGATAGTTTTCTTGTGTAATGACTTCTGCATTAAAATCTCTGGACTCTCTGATGTGTCTTATACACATCACAATTTTCTTCAGGTCATCAGGTTATTGTCTTCTGTTTGAACTTTTTTTTAAA
>WAAB01001951.1:0-17205 GCA_013389865.1 Piaya cayana
CATTAGGCATTGGAATATGCTACGTAGGGAGGCAGTTGATTCGCCTTCCCTGGAGGTGTTTAAGGTATGAGTAGACAAGGTTCTGAGGGACATGGTTTAGTGTTTGATGGGAATGGTTGGACTTGATGATCCGATGGGTCTCTTCCAACCTGGTGATTCTGTGATTCTGTGAATGCCTTGTGATGGTGGCACACGTGCTTACTCATCTTAGGGAAAGGCTGAAATGTTACAGGGATAACCAGCTAGTCAGAGCACCAGAGCACTGTTCAGACCAGCATGGCATGACCATCAACATCACAAGCAGAACCTCCACTGGTATGTCTTTGAAGGTCAGAATTTACATCCTTTTAGCACAGAGTAAGAATATTTTCAAAACTAGTTGAAATCATCATAAATAACATTCAGTAGGGCAGAACTATAGAACAACATCATCATAGAAAGGTTTGGGTTGGTAGGGACCTTGAAAGTCATCTAACTCTAAATCCCCAGCCAAAGGAATTATTCCCACTAGATCAAGTTGCCAAAAGTCTTTTCCAATCTGTTTTCAGATATATTTTTAAAAAGTAAGTTCTTCAAGAAAGAAAAAAATGTAAGTAGCAGGTGGTACATTTTAATTTTATAGATGAGTGACATTTGGAAGAAAGTCTTCCCTGATGCCTGTAATTTAACATGTTTGTGGTCAAATAGTACATGAAGTATTCCTGGACACGTATAAATAGGGAACAACTTTCAGAATTTTGCCTTGAACAATCTGATTAATCATTCATTTCTCTAGTCTATCACACCAGAATGGAAAGTCCTAGAAAAGCTTTTAACTTCTTGAATAAGTCCTAGGAGGCAACACTTGAAAATAAATAAATCATGGATTGATTTTCCTATCATGGTTTAAAACAGCATTAATATTTATAGCCTGAGGATGATGGCATAAAAAAGTTAACAGAACAGACTTGACAAAGTAGTAATAATATTTAAAAAGAAATCCCTCATGGTTTTTACTACAGCCTTCTTCCACAGTAGCAAAGCAATCTAAAGTTACCACAAAAGCCAACAATCTGCTTCAGTTCACTGCAACTGACAGAGGACAAAAATATCACAGCCCTCTTTTGCCCTTTTATAATATTTTTTCAATATGTAAACTAAACCCTGATTTATGGGGGATGGGGAAACCAAGCTGATATTGTGACTAACTTGCACTTGGGCCTCCTGTGTAGTGACATTCTCTGGATGTGGTGTTTTATGAGTTCAGATGTAATTGTCCTGCTGATACTATGTCAGCTGAGCTGTTACAAACTTTTGCATTATGAATTGATGTTCCAGAAGTGAAGTGGTGTTAAAATAAGCTTCTCTCAAACACCAAAACTAATATCATAGAAACCTATGTATGTTACATGGAGACCATGCCAAACATCAAAACTTGAACAAAGACTCTGCTAATTCTGTGAAAGATAACAATTTTTTTTTCCATAAGCATATTAACAAAAGGAGAGCCAAGGAAAACCTCTATTCTTTCCTGGATGTAGGGGCAACAACATTTACAGAGTATAAGGATAAGGCTGAGGTACTTAATGCTTTCTCTGCCTTGGTCTTTAATTTTAAAATCATCTATTCTTTGGGTACCCACCCCCTGTGCCAGAAAACAGGGATGGGGAGCAGAACAAATCTCCCATGATCCAAGATGAAATGGTTAGAGACCTGCTTGGCCAATCAGACACTCACAAGTCTATGGGGCTGGATGGTATCTAACCAAAGGTATACAGGAAGCTGATGGACACACTTACCAAACCCCTTTCCAAGTTCCACTTGATCAGCAGCATGAAGTTCAACAAGACCAAATGCCAGGTCCTGCAGTTGGGACATAACAACCTCATGCAGCTCTACAGGCTTAGGGAAGAGTGTCTGGAAAGCTACCTTGCAGAGAATGACCTAAGGATGTTGGTTGACTGCTGGCTGAATGTGAGCTGGGAGTGTGCTTGGGTCACCAAGAAGGCCAATGGCATCCTGTGCTCGGTCAGAAACAGGGTGACCAGCAGGTCCAGGGAGGAAATTCTGCCCCTACACTCAGCACTGGTGAGACCACACCTCTAATACTGTGTTCAGTTTTGGACTCCTCACTACAAGAAGGATGTTGAGGTGCTACAGCATGTCCACAAAAGGACAACAAAGCTGGTGAAGGATTTGGGGAACAGATCTTATGAGGAGCGTCTGTGGGAACTGGGGTTGTGTAGCCTAGAGAAAAGAAGGCTGAGGGGAGACCTTATTACCATATACAACTACCTGAAATGAGGGTGTAGTGGATGTTGCTCTCTTCTTCCAAGTAACAACTGACAGCACTAAAGGAAATGGCCTCAGGTTGTGCCAGGAGAGATTCAGATTTGACACCAGGAATAAATTCTTCATAAAATTGGTTATCAAGCATTGGAATAGGCTGCCCAGGGATCCGGTTGAGTCACCTTCTCTTGAGGTATTTAAAATACATGTAGACCAGGTGCTCAGGGTTAAGATTTAGTGGTGGACAGGTATGATTAGACTCAATATCCTCAAAACTCTTTTCCAACCAAATGATATTATGATTCTTTGAATCAAGTAACCCAACACAGCATCATCACAAGTCTTTAAAGACAATGAAAATATATTATTAGCACTTTAAGCATTTGATAAAGTGATAGAAGTATTTGTTAGCATAGATTTTTTCCAAGATAAACGGACCAGGTAATTTATATCCTAAAACATTTTGAAGAAGAGACCTATCATACAATTAACAATACAGTGACAACTTTTTTCCCCCCAGATTTAATGATGGCCCTTCACAAGGCTTGTATTCAGCTGTTGTCTATATCATTAGCTTCTTTGAGTTATCCTATAACCAAGGCCATGGATTTTTCAGTCCTGGGATACCCTCAAAATTTCAATAACATTTTTTCTACTTCTGAGAAAAAAAGATCTGTTCTTTTAAGAAACAATAAAAAATATTTCTTTGAGCACCTGAATTGTTTGTTTGCTACATACATGTTCAGTTCTGTGCTTCTTGAAAGGAGTACTTTAAAGGAAATGTTGGTTCAAGTTTAAAAAATATTATTATGTTTTGAGAAGATAAAGAAAGAAAATAAGCATATATTTTAGTTAGGTACACCACCATTAAGTTCGTTAATGTCCTCAAAGAGCTGTTGTGCCTGAAAAAGCTTCATGTACTGGAATTGCTTTCACTTGTTCTAGCAGCAAGATTTTTGTTGAAACCCAGATCTTTTTATCTGGTATACTTACAAGTAAGATGAATTATAACAATTCATACACTTAGATCCATTTAGCCTTCCACTGGTCCTTGCCTCAAATCTGCCTTCTGGATCCCCAAGCCAAATATTTAAAATATTAGGATGGTGGAGAAGTCAAACACCTGAAAAGCAAGAAGTGGAAGAACCAGCGCTTAAGCTTTACAGATTCTTCACCTGTTAAAGCTCTTCTTGACCCAGGTTTCCTTCAACATTATGGATCACTGCCCTTTTCTCTCTTGTTGTTTTCCCTCCAAGCACAACCCACAAGATTTCAGCCTAACTCACTGTTCCCTGTTCCCTGCCTCATCAGCCCCTCTCACTCCAGACTCCTGATCTCTCAGGTCAGCTGCCACTCTCTCCCACTCTGACATTTCCTACATCTGTTCAGTAAACTTTACTGTACCCATTTCTGTCAATTTGTTCTTTCTATTGCCCAAATCTAATTTTCTGTTCGATCAAATTCTTCAGAGCTTTCCAAAGTAAAGAAGAGACATGTTATTAGTGGGCTTGTTTTATTTTGTTGTTTTACTATTTCGTTATTTTCTTTTTAAGGATGGTCGCAATGATAGATTACAATCTTTATACTTCATAATCAGTTACTGCCTCTGACTGAAATGTTATCTATGTTCAGGTCTTCTCTCCCATGTAATTTTTCCCAAGTTTAACTTGTGTGAAGTCACAGTACTGTTTTCCAACTTTTGGAGCACCTGCAAAAACACTTGCAAATTTCCCCCACTCACAGTTTTGCTACCTATTTTCACATAAAAACTTGCTTGTCTTTAACATGCACATATCTCCATCAATGAGTTATCAGAGGAGTCAAGGAACAGATATATAGTGAAATTTAAACTAAAAGCAACCAAACCAGTTGAGTTTAAATTTTCTAAATAAATATTGTCCAGTAAGACTCCAAGAAATTTTTAATTTTTTCCAAGCTTCTTATGCCTATCATCACCATGACAATAACTGCAGCATCTTGTCAGTATGAATAAAAAAATTTAAAAAACCAAAATCAAACATTTATCAACTTCTGGAACTATTTGGGAAGTACCAGCAAGATTTCCAGATTTCAAATCTCCAGGACGACTATAGGCAAACAAAAATCTTGATTTTGCATCTGTTCTATTTTCTTTTATCGACAATCAATAAACAAGATAAGTCTGCAGAAACCACAAATGTGTATGATATGCACAACTATTAGTCTCACAAATTAATATAAGAAAAGGTTTACCATGTGCAGCCTATAATTAATAGTGAACAGATAATCACAAACTGATCATTTCAGGATTGCCCTGTTATTGTCCTAAAGCTGGGAACTGGATGTCCGGTTCTCTGAAGAGAAGCTAGAGTCACAGAATGCGATGAATAGTATTTCTTCCACTGGGGGGATGCAAATTTGGCCAGAACTGCTTCTGTTTGATGTATTTTTCACACATTTCCCTCCCTACTTCCCATGGAATTCTTTCTCATAGGAGCAAAAGTAAAAAAAAAAAAAAAAGGATTTTGCTATGCTTTGTTTGTTCTCTGTGTGAATGTAATTTGTATTGCTACCTGGGAAATTAGTAATTAGAATCCACAGGAGCAGATAGGAGTTTGCTCTTGTGTGTGTGCATGCATCCAGATGACTGCATTTCTGAATGAAGAAGACTTTATAATCTGTAGAGAATCTTAACTAAGAGGAAGATATCTGTCCTTGGCCTTGAGAAATAAGCAATACTTAAAATACTTATCTCTTAACTAGAATTGTTCAGTCAGCTCTTATAAACCTCCATTTTTCACTCTTGATCTTCAAAAGGTTATTTGAATACTGTCATATTGCCAAAAGTGTAAAAGGAAGGTTCGCATTCTCCTGTCTGTAGATAACGACTGCCTGTGTGCACTAAAATGTAACCACCATTTGGTCCTGTGAGGGCAGCAAGCACATAGGTGTGTTTTTCCATGATCTGAATAATAGTAAATGCAGTTGAGATTAGTGTTTCCTGTAAATGTGTGACTACTGAATTCTGAAAGACAGCATATGTTTTGAAGGAATTATGCACTGTATTAAGTACTCATAAATCTAATCCTTAAGTTAGTCTAAAATGTAGCAATTTAACAGCTCTTGCATTTTTGGCATAAAGTTAGAGGCTGAGAGCATTTTGCTGGGGATGTACAAACTTATCACTACATGGTTTTATTCAACCCCATCCACACTAATTCAGCAACTCAGAGGTTTTTTTGAAGAGTTACTTGATTAGACATATCTGGCATATTAGGAGACCGTGAAAGTGAAAATCGTGAGGTGGAGGGAGATAGGTATTTTCTGAGTACAGAACAGTCTGCTGCTGAGCCTTCCAAAGTAAAAGAAAACAAGTGAAGAATTTGGCTGAAGACTATGCCAAAATCCTTCCCAAATCAAGAATGAATGAACTGCATTTAGGGTTGTGATTATAAAATAAGTATGATATTTCTTTAGATGAATAGTTTTGGAAATGTAAGGAAGCGTTCTGTTGTAAGTAGGATTATTTCAAATATCTTTGGGTGATAGTGACAGATAGATTTCTTAAAAGCTAGGAAAGAAACAAGCTTTTGTAAGTGAGCTACCTATATTTTGCAAAAGCAACCATTCAGGTTGACATAAAAAAGTATTTCCTGGAATGTGTTTTTTTCATTCTTTCAGCCATACTGAAAGTCTGTAGTTGTTGCAGATCAATGTGCTGGCACAGTTTCAAGGCTTTTATATGTAGTTGTTACTGCTGTGATTAACAAATGCACTGCATTTAATAGCCAAGTGTAGTCCAAAGTTCTGAAATTTCTCCTAAAATTAGACCAAAGAGAAGTCATCACCTTACAATCTTTGGATTATTTTGTAAGACTTGCTTTATTGCTCAAGCTTTCCTGAAGGACCTGAGTTAAAGTGATAGGATAGGGTTATAAACCAAAAGACTCTCACTAAAATGAGAGCAGGAATGCAACCATCATCTTTCTTCCGAAACAGCAGCTTATCATTTTATCAAAATAAGGACTATTCATTACAACTTTTGAAATATTTATTATGGTGGTGTTTTAATTCTGTAAAAAGCTTAGACAAGGCTGTGACAAGTGCTTTGGAAATATTAATTGAGTATATAGTAGGATGGTGTGCATATGTTTTACAGATATATTTATTTAATACATATGTGTAAAAATTACAAACATGTGAAATTATTATGCTTGTGAGTTCAGACATGTATTAACATATCACCTTTATCACCTTGCCTGTTTTTTACTGTTTAAATTGTCATTGGTGAAGGTCACTCCAGCACCCAAGTCTCAAAAGTATCATTTTCTTCCTGAAATAGAGAAACAGAAGTCTTGGGAGTTGTCTCGTCCCCACATTATACCTGCCTGAAGTCTGTAGTGAATAGAAGTTCATTTGAATTCCCTGACATATACTTAAAAGGAACTATCAGCATAGTATTTACATCAAAAGAATGGAAGCATTCATTCTAAATAAGAGTAAGCTAATAAAAAGGAGGGGTTCTCAGCATACCATAACATCCCAAGACTTACTTCTATACATTAAAAGGTGCTACAGTTATTGTAAGATGTTTAAAACCCAACGAGATAATATAGGTTTTAGTTTAACCTATGACTGCACTTTCTTAGTCACTCTAAAGAACTTGCTAAACAAATCTAATTCAGTGAAAAGCAAATATCCTAAATGAGAAAACATTCAATTTCCCCATGTATAACTGACAATGTAATAAATAAGGTGAAGAAATTAGACTTATATAACCTTTACCAAAAATGTAACTACAATGCCATGTTTTGCACAGATGTATATTTTTGGGTTGGTATGTTATCTCCCATTTTATCAGAACTTACCTGAACTGGTTTCCTGTTAGGGATGTAATTCACTTATCCTGACTATTCTATAACAAGATTTTCCCATCACACCATTATTTAAGTTACAGCAACAAAGAGAATGAGAACAGAAGGCTGCAAAAAGGTCTTCCATTTTTGGAAGCTAACAGCTATACTGATATCTGGAGTAGTCAGAAGCTTACAGAAAACTGCTTTTACTATGACAGCAGTTACAGGAGTCCTGAGGTGTAGCTATATATAGACAAGACACTAAAAATGGAGGGCAGTAACGCATATTTTCTGCAGTACAAGAGAGGTGGAAAAAGAGGTTATGGTAAGCAGGTTTAATATAATTTCTGTCTCAACATACAGTCTCCAGTAGGTTTAACTCTAATAGAAGAGGCAGAATCACAGAATCACAGAATTGCAGAATGGGTTGGAAGGGACCCACAAGGACCATTGAGTCTGATTTTTATCCTTGCATAGTATAACCCCAAAATGTACACCATGTACCTGAGTCCAAATGCTTCTTGAATATTGTTAGTCTTGACACCATGACTAGTTCCCTGGTGAGCCTGTTCCAGTGCTCCACCACTCTCTCAAGAATCTTTTCCTAATATCCAGCCTAAACCTCCCTTGGCATATCTTCCTGCCATTCCCTTGGGTCCTAATCTTCCATCCTCTCAGTCACTGAATTTTTCTGATGAAGATAACAGTCACTCATTACTGGGTTAGTTATTCTCTTTGAGGATGGGTAGAAATTTCATCTAAGCTGGAAAACAGTTTTCTGCTGCAATAAGCCAGAATGCAACACTACATAAAACAGCTTCTTCCAGATCCATTATGCGTTCTTCGGATGACTGTTCCCCACATGCTCCAATTGAATGTGTTAGAATCTTCACATCACCTATACATCATCTTCACAGCACTGAGAAAATATTTCCCAAAGAAAGATTGCAATATCCCTTCTATTCAGTCACTTCTCACCCTTATTGTTGTGCTTCTCTTCCTTCTGACCCCGAACCACAGCTAGTATAACTTTGTAATTTCCTTTTTAAAAAATATTAATGAGCTGTTTTACTGCAATGTGTATAACACGAAAAAGAAGGAAAATCACATAACTATTGCCCCCTTCAGTTGTTTACTTCACAACAGCTGTATCGGGAATACAAAGAGATTTTGCTTTGTTTAAAATGCATATCTGACATTATATCCGGCATTTTATCAGAAGATCATATAAATCCCCATTGTTCTGCTGTGGTCTTTGTATTTCTTGGCCTGTATATCTATGTCCTGACCCCTGAAGTTATTACCTGCATAAAACCCCCAAACCTTTAGCATTAGTCAAGCTGCAGGACCAATCTTCACCTTTAAAGAAAAAAAAAATCTTCACATATTACTTCTCTGTATTCTAGAGCCTGAAAAGCACGTGCACTAGGTCAGGCCATCTCAGACTGACCAGACTGGAGAGTACTCACAAGACTGCCAGTGTATGTGGTTTTACTTGCTCATTTAAATGAGTTAAGTATAAAATAACAAATGAAGAAAAATTTGGTAATGCAGTTCAGGCCATTAATTCTGCCTTTTAAAGTCTGCAAAAGAGATGTCAACTGCACAAATGAATGTTTGATTATGATTTGTAGACATTTGTGACACACCAAAATCTAGATATTCTAAGTAAGATAAGCTTCCTTCTGCAATCACCACAGTAAGCCTTGCAAGGGACAAACTGAGGTTAAAAACAGAAAATGCAAGATGGCATGGGTAGATGAAGCATTAAAACCACAACTAAATCAAAACATACATAATAAAACATCTAAATGCTGGATGTTAAAGGTGAAGCTGTAAAGTGTAGTAAAGAAGGGAAGGAAAGGGAAGGGAAAAGAGCAGATATGACTGGTCCAAAACTATACTGATGGAAAGTAAATCTGCTGGCAAAGTAGTAGTCTGTGGAAGTTCAGTGCCACAAGCTGGAGACTGTTTTGTAGCATACTACGAGAGAAACAGAAGTGTATAGTACAGGAAAAAAAATTGTCAGGATTGGAAGAGACACCTGTTATATGACATACATGATGAGCATTAGTAGGAAAAGAAAATACTCTATTCAGTTAATAGGCAAGGAATGTGGGGTTTTTTTCCTGCCATCCCTTGCCTATTCAAATACAATACATGTTATGGATAATTATGCATTTTTGAAGGACTTTTTTTTCCAAAAATTTTACTTCCTGCCAATTGCTTTCATCTCTCAATAAAAAATATTTTGATCAGAAATGAAAAAGAGCTGACTCACCTCTTTCACACCAATTTTACAATTCCACCAGGATACACTATAAATGCTGTATTTTGAGTGCTTCATACTCTTCTCTGATGCAAATTGAGTCACGCTGTATTTCCATTATGTTCCATGACTGCTGAGTAATAGGGAAGGAGTAGGAGTGGTTGTCATGGTTTGATTTTGGCCCCTTCAGAACAGCCAGGTTGTGGCTGAGGAAAAAAAACTACAATTCCCAGTATTCCATGCAACCTTTTCTACATAAATCAGGGTGTATTGTGGGGGTGGGTCACACCTCCTTTTTCCAACCAGGGATCCATCTTAGCTTTGGTCCGGTCTCCAGCACGGGTGTCAGTCTGAGCCTCTGGGGAGCAGACGTTGGTGATTTTGCTATCTGAGGAGTGTGGTGATTTTATTTTCTTTCGTTAGCTTATATTAATCTGTTTTCTGGATTCTTTGTTTTTCTGNGGTTTATACATATACCTTAGAAAACTTACATTTTATATTGAAGAAAAATAAAGAAAGCAATCCTTACTTCCCTCCACAGAAAATGTGGGGGAAGGTCCTTTGTAGAGGCACAGGTTATGTGTTGTTGAATACAGTGTTTGGGGTATACCTCCCATAATGCACCTGAGCCTCCCTCCTTGTGGAATCACAAGGACAATTATCTTGGAATTCTCCAGTTAAGTTTTCTTTCATCTTACATGAAATAGTTGCATGTCTGGGAGGGGGAGAGGGAAAAAGAGAATTATTTGAAACAAAAATAATATAAAATGAAGTCTCTATTGGACAAAGTTTAAGAATTATCTAGGGCTTTTTTAAATCAGTAGATCTATTTGTATGATATTTCTTTCTATGATATTTCTTTCTATCTGTAAATATGTAATAGTGTGCATTGATTATACAGTGTTTATTCATACAAATACTGTACTATGTGTAGTAGTGTACATTCATTCAAGGGCAATGGGCATAGAAATCAGGTGATGGAAATTCCTAGTAGTACCAAAGAAAACACTACAAGAAACCACATGTATTCTTTAGTTGCTATGTGCATCAGGTGTACTGCACTTGTTCAACTCTGTTTTCACTGAAGCAGATGGCACTGTACATTTGCAAATGCCACTATAAAAATCTTTTGAGAAGACAGTACTAGCCAATTAAACACAAAAAGTTCCTTTTGAGCATCAGGAAACACTATTTTAATATAAGGCTGACTGAGTACTGGAAGAGGCTGCCCAGGGAGTAGGATCTCCATCCACTAAGGTATTTAAAAGCCACCTGGACACAGCCCTACGCAACCAGCTCTAGGCTGACCTTACTTTGGTTTCCTGAATAGGACATAAAATAAAAATGCTGGCATTCTTTGTTATTTCCAGTGTACTTCCATTCTTTGCAGATATTGCATACTTCTGTGTTAGCTACCTTTTTCCGAACATATGTATGCACTCTTCTTCATTCTATCTTGGCAAATCTTCATTCATTTTCAGAAATGTCTTTAAAGGACTTGTCCTTAGTGTACACGTTTTTATTAATAATCTGGGCATAAAGCCTGAGATAGCTACAGGGGCCATTCTTTTTCTCCTATCTCTCACATGTGTTTTAGACTCCAAGTACAAATGCAAATTGGAAATGACTTAAATATCTATTTTACAAAAACTTGTACATTCTGTGCCAAGTTAAGAACCACATCCTGCCGCCAATTAAGTCCAGCCCGTGCCTGGTAGGTAAGCCTGACTATTCTGTTGTTCAGATCTCTTTGGTCAAAAACTTGTTTGAAATATTTTCTGTCTTTGGAGCTACCTATTATTCCTCCTTCACTTTGCCTTTGTTTAAAAAAGTCCTCACCTGCAAATCTCTATTTACCTGTTTGATTTATCTCTGGATTATATAGCTACAGAAAAATTACCTTCATTTACTTAAGATTAATGCTGAAAACTTAGTATTAATTGAACTGTCTAAATAATGTTTACTTACTGATAAATGAAAAAAAGAAACTTTAAAATGTTTGCTTCTATCTGTTTAAAACCTTCATTTGAAACAGATTATGTTACTGACTCTTCCAGAATTAGTCAGTAAGAGCCCTTTAAAATGGTCTGCTCCTACTACTTTGGCAACAGATTGAACCAATATTTTGCTAAAATGTATTTAACTCAAACAAACACATAAACAATTGAATTTGATCTACTGACACAAGCAGCATTGTCATTTCCATGTCAGCCAGAGAAGAAAGGCAGTATAAGAGCAAAAAACCAAGAAGGAAGTTGAGGGGGATGAGGGAGAGAGGGTAAGTGATGAACAGAGAGAGGGAGAATTATATATTATATGACCTTCTGTGTAAAACTTTACTCTGAAAGACAGACTCTTTTTGAAGAGCAAGGCCGAATTCTCAGATATTAATATGTTAATATCTAAGATATTAATATGTTAATATCTTAACAACATTAAGTCTTTTCTTGTTTTACCTCATCAGTCAACAGATTTGTTTGTTGTTAAATGCATGCATTTTCTGTAATAATTCCTCATTTTCCAGTGACTTGTCTCCCATATAATGAAATAAATTCTGTCATACTCTATGAAATGTGGATCAGGATAAGGTGAAGATGTTGAATGAGAATGGAATAACTGAAGCATAAAAATCCATGGAGGTAAATGGAGCACATCATAAATTCTGGTTTTACTCTACATAGCTGTGTATTGCAGCTGCATACTTCATTCACCAAATTCAGTCATAAAGCTTCTCCATTAACTTCACAGATTAGACCAGAGATGCTTTGGCTTGTAGCATGACTACAGAAATCTTAGGAAGAAACTCAGCACATAAAAATATCTAATGAATACTTTCTCTGTCTGCACAAATTAGTCTTCCTATCATAATTTGTCAGGACTGGTTGCTCAAGTATTTCTTTCAATAAAAGCAAGCAATGCGTTCTAAAGTCATTCTGAACATACTGCTTGTTAAATGAAGGCTAAAATGCTCATTTAACAAGGGACATACTGCAAAATGTGCTATTTAAAGGAAGATACACATTACTCGGGGTAATTTGAAGATTCAAAGTATCTGTTTTCTTAAGATATAGGAAGAAGTCACATTTAATGCAGTATTCATAAAAGAAAAAGATAATTTTAGTTTTGGTTGTTTTGGTCCTGGAAAACCAGATCTTTTATTGCTATGTAGAGACACAAAATGTGAGGCAGAGACCTTCAGTTCAAAAATCAGTAGCAAATACAATTTCATTTAATTCAATACCCTGTGCTGCCATTGTTTTTGTCTAAAAGTGTACTGAGTTTAGTTTTTATTCTTAGATTATATCACACTCTCCACATTTAGATAAGGAAAGTTTTGCTACAGAAGAGCAAGGTTCAATATCACTTATATAAATAACTCCCCTGTCTGGCAAGCACTAATTCAAATACAAAACAAGCTAAGGAAGATCCCTCTTGTAAAATCACACCTGAAACTCATGTCTGGAAGTCACGGTGAGCCTGCATAGCTATGTGTAAGTATCATCTCTGCCCTTTGCAAATGGAAATATACTGATTATCCAAGACTGAGTACTTCTAATAGGAGGAAATCAAGTATCTGGAACTTATATATCTATCTGCTACATGAGGCAGAGAAGAAACCCATACAACAAAATGTGAAAACTACTTTAAACTGGCTCTAAACTAGAATAATACTCAGATATTAACTGAAGTATTTTGCAAACAATAACTTAGCATCCAAAATTTGTTCTATGAAGAACAGTGCAAATTCTTTGCCTTTACAATCTTCTCAAATTGCCTTATAATTCAGGAACTGAGTGTGTATTTTCAAAGATTTAGAGCAGACATATGCAGAAATACTAAAAACTCTTACTGAAGCCTTAAGCTATGCACTGTGTACTGATTTCTCTTTTCAGTTTCATACTAAAATCTCCTGTTCCTTTATTTCACTGTTTCCTTTATTTTTCATCCTCAATGCCAGAGTGATTACTATTTAGCATGTAGCCTGCTGGACAGGATAAAGCAATGCTCTACCTAGGTGGGTTTTTGATCCTCATAGACAGACCATCTCTGTTGCTGATATGTCAGGGGAACATTCAGATGTGGCTAATCCCCATAGTTACTCATTATTATTTATGCCATAGATTCATAAGTGTCAAGATAAAAGCAACTATGCCATGTAACAAAGACCTAAGCCTTATTATCCCATCTAACAGGAAAATCCAGACAAGGGGTCTAGGAGTGGTGTTGAGAGGGTTTTATTTGGTTTCATTTTGTTTCATAAATATAAGATTTAATGTAAAATACTATATTTTAAAGCTTAAACAAAGAAAAAAATTTAATATAATATGCCATTAAATCTCTGGAAATCTGATAGATTGGAACTGTATGTAACTAACCTATGTATCATTACTTTAGACTGTAGTTGTTTCGTTTATGATTTTACTGTCTTTACAAGAGTTCTAGGCAAATAGTATGTCACTGTCATGTAATAGGTGGTTTAACATTTTATAGGTGTTCATTTCTCTTAATTTAGTTTTAATTCATTCAATACAAGTTGATAATATGATCTAATTTAAGTGCTTGCAACCCTCATTTGAAGGGTAACTTTTTAATGGGATTGGGTTTCCTGATCCAAGAGTTACACCAAGCAAATGACTCATCTTTTGCACTTCTAGCCCAGATTATGACTATGTCCATGGAGTGCTCAGCACAGGCAGCTGCTCAAATATTTGTCTTATTTCTTCAATATGTTTTGAACTTACACAATGCTTCTTTTGATGCCACTGGCATTTAGCTACACCATGATTAATATAAGCATACACAGTGAAGTCCACAAACAGACCGTATCAGCTTTTAATTCATTAAAAAAACAATAAATCTGTTATTCATCCCCTTCTGCATGAGTATCATTTGAAATGAGCAACAATTAATTTAGTAAATACTTCAGCTGGTAACAAGTTTCAGCTGAAGAGCCAATGACTTACTTCACATAAGAGTGAGACTACACTTTCTAACTTCTCATTTTTACGTGAGGCCTAAGGGCCATTGTCTTTGAAGGTGGAGGCTTCTGCTTTTTATATAAACACAAATGGCATTGGGGCTGTAGCTCTCAGAAGACAAAAATAAAATCTACGTTTTTGATTCATAATAAAGCACCACCTCAAAAACCTTCAGCCTACTTCTTCTGTTCCTGTCTTCCACACTCTAACCAACACATACATATATTGAAGGAAGCAGGGAAAGCAGCTTCTGGGCACACCTACTTTTAGTAGGTACTTGTAATTATTTGAAATAACAGAAGAAAGGTGGCAATGAAATATACACACAAAAATCCTATGTTTCAACCTACTATTTTATAAATCCAATAATAACTCTGCATCTTAAATATTTTTGTGTTGCAATAACATATGTAAGACACTGCAAGCCATAGATCTAGTTGCCCTTCACAGTTTGTATTGCAATATCTTTATATGCCACTTTATATTTCAAATAATTTTCTAAAACAGGTATTTCTGTTTTACAGAATGCTAAGTACTCATGTATAGTCTTAGACTTGGACTCGGTAGATTCTAACCTTACTTGCTCTTTGTTTGAGGGATGACTCTGGGCAAATCTTTTCATCTTTCTATGCAACACATACCCCACTAGTAAAGATTCAGGCTTCCTCTGTGAAGTGTTTGATAAAATGCTGTTCCATCTAAACGCTCAAACACCATCATCAACTTTCCTCAGCACAGAGATAAAACTGAGGTGGATAGCAGATTTCCTCAAGGAAAATAAAGAATCAGTGTCAGAACTATGATTTGAATGGACTTCTTTGCTTCAGGTTTTTTTATGGCTAAGTTCAGAGGAGTGAGAGGAGAAGGCAGAACATTTTGATGCATCATGTTGTTTGACTGAATCACTTAAATGTATCTGTCAAAAAAAGGGAGAAGAATGTTGTGTTACCATGAAATTACACAAGATCAAAAGAAGGGTTAGAATATTTTCTGTATATTCTCAAGTTGATAACAAATACCTAAAAATAAATTTCATATTCTTTACCAAGAGGCCTTTCTGGGGAAAATACTCTCCGTGACAATCAGCTGCAATGTAAAAAAAAATCCTCCATTAAAAAATAAAAACAAAAGACACACCCAACTCTTTAAAGTATTTTCTTTACATACATCGATTTCTGAGAAAACCATAAAAGGGAGCATTAGCACTGTAAGATGTGTAAAGCAATTGGCTGAGAGTACCCAATAGTCCGGGAGTAGAATTGAGATCCAGCCTAACAGATTGCAAGTATGAAAGCTATGGCACTTTCCGAGCACAAGTTAGTAGGGTAGTATCTTAGCAATGATGTCCCTTTTCCTCTGGACACACAAAGAATTAAGCAAAGCATCTCTGGGGTTAGATGAAGGACGTACACTAGCATGAATTATTGCTGCAGAAAGAAGTTATATCTTTTGTGGATATGATCATGCAAAAGTAGGCTGGAAATGCCTGGGTATTTCTGTTGCACACACATGGGGGACATTTCCCTTTTGCTGTGATACTGATGTCTCCTTCTCTTTTCTTACATTTTTTTACTTTCTTCTCAAAACCAGGTCATGCTGTTGTTGGAAACAGGTCTTTATGGGCAATTTTCTCACTACTTTACTTTCCAAATCCCAGAAGGGCAAAAATGATGTGAAAAAATTCCCTCCTGCAGCAGTGACCACAGGTGACACTGCAGGTTGTCTGCTGGCTGAAGGAGACAATAAGCAAAAGACTTGATCATTTTGGGGCAGAAACTATCATCCCCAAAAGTGGAGGAAAGATGGGTAGACTTCTTCCCCACCCTGCATCAACAGCAGCCTCCAAACACATCAAGGTAAGTGCTGGGGCACATGAAGGCAGGCACACTGGACCATAGTAGAGGACATCACTGGAGTGGGACTGGGCTGACAGATGACTCTTTGTCCAGGAGTGGAATAGGCCAATGAGGCCCACAAATGCCTCTTGCCAAATCAGTAACAAAAGGAACTACACTCATTCTTTCTGGGATGGAGTTAAATTTCTTCGTGATAACTTGCATGGTGCTATGAAGACCTGTCTATGTATGAAAAGTTCTGAATGAATTTTGCTTTGAATTTGTATGTAGCTTTTTCTTTACCGATTAAACTTCCTTTATCCCAACTCAAGAATTTTCACACTTTTATCCTTCTGATTCTATCCCTTCATCTCGGTGGCTAGGAGGGATCAAGGTCAGCCAAAACCAGTACAGGAACATATTTCATTCATCAGAACACAACATGCAATTTCTTGTAATCCTCTGAGAGGAAAAAGTAGCAGAATAAGTCAAAGGGCATTACATAATGACATAGGAAAAGCAAGATAAACACAACTCTTTGCTCACAGTACACCAGTCATATGAACATTATCTGCTATAATAATATTGTAAAGCAAAAGCGTAACAGAAGACATAAATCAATTGCAATATTAATTACACTAATTATGCATATTATAAGCCACATGTATTTTGGTAGTCTGATTAAAATCTGCTTAGGAAGGGGGAGATAATTTTTTTTGCTCATTCTTTAATATAAAAGACAATAGCTCATATTTTGCTGTGATCCTTGTATTGGTATTTAAACTATCAGAATTAAATGTGATCATTGCATTCTCATAGCATTCTGCTACAGAAACTGTCAGCCTCCGGCCTGGACAGACACACGCTCTCCTGGGTGGAGAACTGGTTGGCTGACCGGGCCCAGAGAGTGGTGGTAAATGGAGTTAAATCCAGCTGGAGGCCAGTCACAAGTGGGGTCCCCCAGGGCTCAGTGCTGGGTCCAGCCCTGTTCAATGTCTTCATCAATGACCTGGATGAAG
>WAAB01001951.1:21635-50611 GCA_013389865.1 Piaya cayana
ATTATTCAAGAATAAAAAAAAAAAAAAAAAAAAAAAGTCCATTCATTTGATGAGACTACGGTAGATTTACACCAAAGAGAAATAAGAAAATAGCCCACTGTGTAAAATGGAGAAAGTCCTATCAGGGTGATATTTACTCATCTCTACCTGCAAAACTTTATTTCTGAATGTGATATTCTGTCAGTAATTTGTTTTGTTACAAGGGACATTAGGAAGAACACCAGCCTTCCTGGTGAGTTTTTAATTAACTGAGCAATTTTGGTGCCATTAAGCACCTCTTGTGCAGCAAGAAAGACAGACTTTTTGTCTTGAGTGGCCACTAATGAAACCCTTCTGGGACAGTACATGGTAGTCAGGACACTCCAGAGTCCATTTACTCCACGCAGTGCCTTCACCTGTGAGTGTGATGCATCTTTTTTTCCCTCTTTTTTTTCAGTACTTTGTAACACCCCACAAGAAACAGAGACCATACCTTCCCAAGTGGCTTTTTATTTGTTTCTAATATTTTTCTCCTTCTCCAGTACTACATTTTTCTCATCTCATCAGGAAGGCTCAGATGTAAAACACTGGATGGATGTTTTTCTTCATTTCCTTGAACCTGGACAAGTCTCTGTGACTTCATGTCATGTTTGGTGTACTTCTCCCTTCACCCTCAGGTCCTTGAGATCTGTCTTTCCTTCATTCAGGAATCAGAAAGCATGAAAATAATTTTTCCTTTAAATTACTATTATAAAATCACCTAAAATTGTCTGAAAGAACAGACAAGTTTTTCCTGGTAAAGAGGGACTTTCACATTAGCTAAAGGAGTTCTCCAAAATATGGTGGATCTGGGAACACAAAATCGTTTGGGACTGTAGAAAGATACTCAGCTTAAATTGATAAATCAGTATTTCATAATTAGTCAAGGAAGTTCAGAAAAAAAATAAAAAATTAGTGGTCNCCAGTGTCACTTTTGCACCAAAAAAGCTTTCTAAAAACTACTACAATATGAACATATGCCTTTACTATTAAAAAAAAAGGAACAACAATAATGACTATATCTAACCTTTATTCATGTCAGTCAGTATGTCAGGCTGACTGGTATTCTTATTTTCAGAAAGTCAACAATAATCTTCCTGGAATTTAACATATAACCATTACTTTGGTTTTGATATTTGCCTTAGGCTTTTTTTTGTTGTATTGAGGCACTATCTTTAAACAATCTGAAGAGCACTAGGAAGTTTTAACAGGCATGTACAAAGAAAACCAAGTTTCTTCTGAGACGTTTTGTTTGTCAGTTTCAGCAAGTTCTTTATAGGGCATCTGAAAAACTCACCAATCTAAGAGCAGCAAAGTTACAGAAAATTAGTTCCTAACTTATAGATAAGCAAAACAGCTAAGAACTGCGAGGACTTGGGTTTCAGTGACAGACTGTCACTTTGCCATTTGTCGTATCAAATGTACAGAATTCAGAAAGAATCAGTCTTTTCCCCAGTACTGAAGAGTTACCCTGGACCGACAGTGACCCATTTTGAAAACTACCTGGGGAGAGTAGGTAAGTGGATAATTCTATCATGGGTCCAACTTTTTGTCCAATTCAATATATTTTACCAGTTCTGAAAACATCCTGGCATATTCAGGCCTCAGAGACAGACCTGTGGCTATTGCTGACAAAACACCTCCTGTGGCACCAAGAAGTAAGGTGGCAAAACCATATAGTTTCTAGAAAGGAAAAGGGAGGAATATGAATGAGTGGATTTCAAGGGTAGCAGAATATTTTTATTTTCACTATGGAAATTTTGTTCTTATTCATTTATGGACATTTTATGCTTATTGATTTCAAACTGGAGAACATTTAACAGGAGATCATTGTGTTTATATTACAACTGTAAAAAAAGATATGGACAAATTCTGTTCCTCTGTACAAATCACGAATTTGTACAAAAAAGTATTAATCATATTTTTTGAGGAACAGCCACAACATAGTTTTGTTGTACACAGAGTCACTAGATGAACATAAGCACCACTGCTCTCTGGCCTTTTCCCTAATGGAGTTGCATTAATTGNCAATTTTGGTGCCATTAAGCACCTCTTGTGCAGCAAGAAAGACAGACTTTTTGTCTTGAGTGGCCACTAATGAAACCCTTCTGGGACAGTACATGGTAGTCAGGACACTCCAGAGTCCATTTACTCCACGCAGTGCCTTCACCTGTGAGTGTGATGCATCTTTTTTTCCCTCTTTTTTTTCAGTACTTTGTAACACCCCACAAGAAACAGAGACCATACCTTCCCAAGTGGCTTTTTATTTGTTTCTAATATTTTTCTCCTTCTCCAGTACTACATTTTTCTCATCTCATCAGGAAGGCTCAGATGTAAAACACTGGATGGATGTTTTTCTTCATTTCCTTGAACCTGGACAAGTCTCTGTGACTTCATGTCATGTTTGGTGTACTTCTCCCTTCACCCTCAGGTCCTTGAGATCTGTCTTTCCTTCATTCAGGAATCAGAAAGCATGAAAATAATTTTTCCTTTAAATTACTATTATAAAATCACCTAAAATTGTCTGAAAGAACAGACAAGTTTTTCCTGGTAAAGAGGGACTTTCACATTAGCTAAAGGAGTTCTCCAAAATATGGTGGATCTGGGAACACAAAATCGTTTGGGACTGTAGAAAGATACTCAGCTTAAATTGATAAATCAGTATTTCATAATTAGTCAAGGAAGTTCAGAAAAAAAATAAAAAATTAGTGGTCAGACCAAAAAAAGATATGTTGAACAGACTAGCTCAATGTTACTCAAGCTGTCCTACCATATCTATTGTGTGTAGGTTTTTCATACTGTCCCATCCTGGAGACCATTCTTTAAATCTTGCAGAACTGAATATGATACTGTTGTCAGGGCCACACAACACTGAAAATATAACACTTTTTATTTGGTTAAAAGGTGAAGCTCAGAAAAAGAGTACAAATAACTGAGGATTGGATCCTACTAAGATTAATTTGAGGAGTATATATTTGACCACTATATAGAATATAAAATACTCTACATACATATACAGTATACATTAATTCAGTAAATTTTCCAGGAATTAATGGAAAATGAGTGTTCCTTTTTATTTACATTTGTTGTAGGCATGGATATATGTAATATCTTGGCCAATGGAAGGGGATTAGAACTAGATGATCTTTAAGGTACCTTCCAACCAAAGCTGTGATTCTATGATTCTATGGCACAGACAAAACTTAGAGAATTAGAGAAACAAAAACTACAGAACACATGTAAAAATAGTAACAAAGAAAGGGAAATTTTAAGGTTTTATGCATAATTCATGTACTCAAAATATAAATGAAATAGTATTAGAAGTGAAAAAGGTAGAGTGAAAATGAAAAGTGTAGAGCAACAATAAGCATATACTTTAACAAACAGTGAGAAGTTATTTTGGCAGAAGGATCGCAGAATTGTACAATGGTTTGGGTTGGAAGAAATATTTAAATATCACCAAGTTCAATCCC
Organism: Piaya cayana; assembly: GCA_013389865.1. Classification (NCBI taxonomy): domain Eukaryota; kingdom Metazoa; phylum Chordata; class Aves; order Cuculiformes; family Coccyzidae; genus Piaya; species Piaya cayana. The sequence continues at coordinate 25,127 of WAAB01001951.1, forward strand.
TCTGCCACAGAAAATGACAACTGTCAATAGATTGCTTAGACCCCTATCTAACCTTGAACATTTCCAATAATGGGACATTCACAATATCCCTGACAATTTCTTCCAGTGTCTCACATACCTTATCATAAAAGATGCAGACTGCAAGCACCCATTGACAGCACATGTTAAATTTTTCACCCACAAGTCCATTTTCATAAGGTTGTTCTCAATACCTTTACATTAACACTTATCTATAGCTTTAACACTAATGCCAAGGGTTTGGTGACTGCAAAATAACACCGTTTATGCCATCAAAGCCAATCACAAGTGGTGTCCCTCAGGGTTCATTGCTGGATCCAGACCTGCTCCACATCTTTATCAATAACTTGGATGAAGGCATTGAGTGCACCCTTAGGAAGTTTCCAGATGACACCAAGCTGGGGGGAAGTGTCAATCTGCATGAGTGTAGGGAGACTCTCCAAAGAGAGCTAACCAAGCTGGACTGCTGGGCTGAGACTACTGCACTTGGGGCACAACAACACTGTGCAGTGCTACAGACTAGGAGAAGTCTGACTACAAAGCCGCCTGGAGGAGAAAGACCTGGGGGTGTTCATTGACAGTGACTGAACATGAGCCAGCAGGTGTGCCCATGAGGGTAGGAAGGCCAATGGCATCTTGGCTTGGATTAGAAATGGCATGACCAGCAGGTCCAGGGAGGTTGTTCTCCCTCTGTACTCAGCACTGGTGAGANCACTGGCTGAGGCTGCCCAGGGAGGTAGTTGAGTCACCATCTGTGGAAGTATTTAAAAGATTGTAGGTAAGACACTCAGGGAGATGGTTTAGTAGCAGATAAGAATGAGTGGACTCAATGATCTAAAAGGTCCTTTCCAACCTGGTGATTCTATGATTCAATGATTCTATGATTTCAATTTAACTTGAATGTAAGTAGCAATGGAACCTATTCAGCACTACAGGATTCAAGAATTGACTTTTTTGATGTCTTCTTGTGTATAAAGCAGTAATATGTAGCAAAAACATAAGGCAATGAGTCTGCAGTCCTTTTTGTTTGTTTGTTTCATCTCAGAAAGAAAGAAAAACTAATGAAAATCTATGTATATAACAGACAATCTTCTAATTATTACTTAAAAGGTTTACCAATTTTCTGCCTGATCTCATTATAAGCAGCTTATTTTGCCCAATATTTCATTTCATTGCCAAAATACATGGTCAAAAGTGAATGCCATTTAGTTTGGTTAGTTATTTTGCTAATTTAATGCTGTTAAAATGTACAATAATTTTATCTACCTGGACAGCTATTTTACAAATTTTTTTTTTCACTTCTTAAACAGGAAAGGGCATAGAAACATTAAGTTTCATGGAAGAGACTGACCTACATTTAGTCAGTGATACAAGTAGCACTGTAAAATGTTCAACATGTCAGAAGCAACACTACCTGACATAAAGCTGCTTCTCTTCCCTAAGCATCCTTAGATCAGCAACTCATTAGTTGTAATGATGTGTAGTCTTTGATTATATTTTACCATAATCTAAAACAGATTTATAAAGATACAGCTAGACCAGTGTTAATTAACTTCTTTTATGATACTGTACTCTGCTTCCTCTCATCTTAGGAACAAAAACATCTGTACTCAGGTTTTCAGGTCCTCTTCCAATACCACCATTGTTAATGAAATTACCAAATTAATGCCAGGACTGCATGGCAAGAATAGTCTAATTAGTTTTAAAACTATCATGCATTTTCAGGAAAAAAAATCACTACTATTATATCAAATATTTTCTTGACATAAATCTTTCCAAACAACTATGATTGAACCAGTAATAATTTTGTTGATATTAAATATTCATGAAGAAAGTTTTTTTGTTTTTAATTAGAGGAGAGTAAATTAATTGTAGGGGATAATTGAGGGTAAGGTAGGCATCAGGTTGGTTTCCTTTTTCTACTTCAGTTATCTCTTAATGTATCCATAATCCAAAACTATTCATCAAATAATTTCAAAGAAAGTTCCTTGTTCATCACATATTTGTGATGTGACTATTTGTGACTTATTTTGATCAGAATAAAATCAGAATATCATTTATTTGTTACTATTTTATCAGAATATTAAAAGGTAACATTTGAATGTTTTTAACTGCCCATGTGATACAGGACTTTATCTTCACTGAATGTGCTTAAATGAGCAAATTAAGGCTTAATTATTAGTTGTGAAATTACATTGATTTCCTAATTTGGTTCAGTCTGGATTTTTTTGACAAAGCGTGGCATAAAACCCCCAGGAAGTAAAAACAAATGTAGTATAAGCACATCTAGTTTAATAATGGGACCAGTTCACAGAAACTAAAGTGGATGTGTACATATTTTAATCCTATTTTTATCTTAATATCAGGCATTAGAATGGAGGAAAGATTGAAAGAAATACTGATTGGAAACTACATGTGTATGCACAGAAAGTAGTCATTTATTAAATATCTTTTATTCCCAATCAGAAAGGAATGAGAAAATTTGATGTGATCATAATATTAATTATATGCAGTTCTGAGCAACACTGGCAAATAACATTAAAGCAGACATTAAATTAATGCTATGATCAATTATTTGGAATCCAAGACACCCATAAGCCATTATGATGATAAGGAAGAGCACTATCATCTGATCTTTGAAGCTGACAGTCCAATTGCAGCTCTGCAGAGGTCACACCACTGCAGAAATGCATAGAGGACTTCTACAGGCTGGCAGCACCTCGTATAGTGAAGGATAAACCCAGAAAGTGCATTCACACAATCCATGTGACATGGAAGAGCAGGCCCCAAATTATCTGTGACAGAGAGTGCTCTGGAATCAGCAGCAAATAAATGCACTGCTGTGCGAGTGGCGGAGGAATATGCGGGGACGGCTCAGTATGAGTGGTAATGCATAGTTCAACTTTATTGCTCGGATAGCTCTTATTTATACAGATTCAGACAATTATGACTACTAGTTACTTGCTGATTGGCTTAAGCTCTAAAGATAACGTTTACATAGTCCTCCTACTTGCAGTTCATCAGCTATGCTTCATTAGCTATGTTATCTCCTAATCTGGCCTGTTTAGACTTGTTTACCAACTAACTCAGGGACTTCTCGTATCTTGTCAAGGACACGGTGTCCGAGTCAGTAGCCGCAGCCTAGTCTGGCTAACTTTGCTAAGGCCCGTTACTTATACTAAGGCCTTCAAAGCAGGTTCTCCTCATACAACTGCTCAATGGACTTATGCCCTTTGTCTCTGATCCAATTCCCAACACTGCTGAGGTATTACACCTAAGTTTACCTGCCCTACTGAAAGGCATCGTTGCACAGTTCATTACTCCACTGAAAACAGTACAGCATTGCCAGGACCAGTTCAGTCAAAGGTCTACAGACTCAACAGACTACATCCCAGTGTACTTAAGGAACTAGACAGTGAACTTGTAAGGTTGCTCTCCAGAAGATTTAAAGGATCTGGTGATCAAGGAAGACTGAAAAAAGACTAATGTCATACTTAACTCCAAAACCACAAAAAAGAGGGTCTGGTGAATTACCAAGTGGTCAGACTTAGCTCCGTGCATGGGAAGATCAAACAGTAAGTGCTGTTGGAAAACAACTCTGAGGGCAAAAGGATGAGAAAGCAGACAAGGAATAACCAGCATGGAGTAAATATATGTGAATTAAGTTAATCTGAGTCAGCAGCCTTCTGTGGTAATACTGTCGTATTCGTGGATAAGTGGAGAACTCTGGATGTCTTTTACCTTCACATAACTATGGCTTTTGACCCTATCTCCCATAGTGTTCTTCTAAGCTGTGATGTTATAGTCTGGAACAGTGCACAACCAAATGGATTTAAACCGAAAATTAGTTGATAATTTTTCTCAGAAAGGGCTGTTTGATGGGTCATATATTGCCTGGTAATTGGGAGGAAGAACAAGTGGGCTCTCACAACCTCTTCTCATGGAGAGGCTTAGGTGGCAACAAGGTGCATGCTATTCATTTTTACAGGTGATCCCAAACTGGAGGGCACCTGTCCACGCTCAATGTGCAGGGGATTGAGAGTATGCTACAGATTTTCAACCTCTAATGAAATAACATTTTCACTTTAAGAAGTATTTTCCTATCACTTTCTTACTTTTACATCTATTTGAAATGTACATGAATTTTTACGCTTAGTTCTCCAAAGAGTATGTAGACAGATATACAGCTTCATTTTCTGTTGCAAGAAGCCTGCTTCCAATACCACAGATGATCTCAACTAGTGCATTAAGGTAATGATTTAAAGAATTAGGAAATAACTGTCTATCACCTGCTCACCATCCACTTTTTGTAAGCTTCTGTTGATAGGTAATATTCAGTCTAGGGGAAGTAAAAAACATTCCTTGTAGCTTTTGTCTTATTAACTGCATTTATCTTCCAAGGAAGAGGTATTCATCAGTGTCCCCCACATCTTCTGATTTCCAGATGTCTTTCCAGGTGTTGCCAATTCCTGTCCTGCCTGGTCCCCTCTGAGACTAACATTTGAAGTGTTCCATGCTCATGTAGAAGCTCAGACTAAATTGTTCTTTACATTCATATTGCAAGAAGAATCCCAACCTCATTATTTTGCTGTCCTAAATTGTTACTATTCTTTTATGTCCACATCAAATAGTTGGCAATAAGGGAAGTGAATCAAAGCAAAAAAAGCTGCTGATTTGTTCTTAGGTTCTGTGACAAAACAGCTGACTCCTGTTCTGCCCATAAACCAACCATCAAAATATCAAGATTGTGTTTACCATCACAAGACCAAAGCCACTGAAGTAATGTTGACTCTAATGACAGCCTTGTCTTTCAAGATAAGTTTCCCAGACCAGTCAGGTTTGCAACAACTCTTTTCTGTCACAGTTCACCACAGTTCACCTCAGCATAGTATTTTCCTGTCTGCAAAACACTTCAGAGCAGATGGTTTCTTCTGATCGACTCATTTTTTGTTGCACTCATTAGTATCCTTAATTTATGTTTAAGAACAAAGCACTTCTGCCCTTAATGTCAAGGGTTCAAAATCATGATCTTTGTCTCAAAGATAAACAAAGCAACTTTATCATTATCAAAAATTCGGACAGTGCTCCTGAAAATCTCTCCACTATTGATCAACTACCTATGCCACTGCATTTCAATCATTTTTTTTTTCACCATTTTGATGCTAAATTTCCCTGAGTCTTCACCTTTCCTGTACTAACTTACAATTTACCTCCTAGTTTATGTGAAGCTTGCTTTTTGCTACTAAATGCTACTCAGGAGCTCCATGTCTACAAAATTCTACTAAGATCATGAATTTAGGAACTTTACAGCTAACCCAGCTACAGTTGCCTGCTGAGGCAACATCTCTATCAATAACTTGGATGAAGGCATTGAGTGCACCCTTAGGAAGTTTCCAGATGACACCAAGCTGGGGGGAAGTGTCAATCTGCATGAGTGTAGGGAGACTCTCCAAAGAGAGCTAACCAAGCTGGACTGCTGGGCTGAGACTACTGCACTTGGGGCACAACAACACTGTGCAGTGCTACAGACTAGGAGAAGTCTGACTACAAAGCCGCCTGGAGGAGAAAGACCTGGGGGTGTTCATTGACAGTGACTGAACATGAGCCAGCAGGTGTGCCCATGAGGGTAGGAAGGCCAATGGCATCTTGGCTTGGATTAGAAATGGCATGACCAGCAGGTCCAGGGAGGTTGTTCTCCCTCTGTACTCAGCACTGGTGAGAGCTCCTTGAATCCTGTGTTCAGTTCTGGGCCTCTCACCACAAGAAGGTTGTTGAGGCTCTGGAGTGAGTCCAGAGAAGAGCAATGAAGCTGGTGAAGGGGTTGGAGAACAAGTCTTACAAGGAGTGACTGAGAGAGCTGGGATTGTTTAGCCTTGAGAGGAGAAGGCTGAGGAGAGACCTTATTGCTCTCTACAACTACCTGAGGGGAGGTTGTGGAGAGGAGGGAGCTGTACTCTTCTCCCAAGTGGCAGGTAACAGGATGAGAGGGTATGTCCTAAACTTGCACCAGGGGAAGTTCAGACTGGACATTAGAAGAAAAACTTTCATGGAAAGGGTCATTGGGCACTGGAACAGGCTGCCTAGGGAGGTGGTTGAGTCACCATCTCTGGAGGTATGTAACAGATGGGTGGATAAGATGCTGAGGTGCACGGTTTATTGTTTGATTGGAATGGTTGGACTCAATGATCCCTGACATCTTTTCCAACCTAGTGAATTAGTGATTCTGTGAAGTAGGTGGAGGGGGAAAGGGAAGTGCAGGGGGGGAACAGATGTACCTCAATACACTTATCTATAAATGTATAATACTTAAATTCCTTTGTAAAAAAGAAAATATGATAAAGCTAGCCATCATCACCTCTGAAGCCCATGGCAAGCTTAACTTCTTGGTACTACATTATTTTCGTTATACATTCTATCAAAATTATATCATATTTCAATTACTCAAAAAAAATTTACTTACTATATATTATGTTGTGTTATGTAACATTGCATTGCATTGCATCATATTGCATTATACTACTTTAAATTATGTTATATTCATTAAATTATACTGTATTAGTTATAATTTTAAGGTATTTGTGTAGAAAATATAGCTATGTAACAGAGAAGAGGAAAGCCATCTAGAAATTTGGAGTTTTACAATCAGCATAAAAATGCAAGTATAAAGGGTTGGGAAGCAGGTATTTTTTTCACTAATGAAATAATATTTGGTCTACATATCAAATAAAAAAATGTGGTGTATATATTTTCTTCTATGTAATGCTGAAACTAACATTGGCCTTAGCATACTCACAGAAATTGAGAATTTGGCTCTAGACAACTAGATAGAATCCAGAATTTTAATAGTCAATAAGCTGTACATTATTTGTGGAGTCCTGCTTTAGTTATATCAAAGGAAGGGATTTCTAAACATTTGCCTTTGAACAGCAAAAAAATATGACTCCTCAAAGTGTGCTAGGAAAGGAAGATTAATACATCAATCTCTGCTTTTGTTTATTAAAAGGATTGACGTCTTGAACCTGATACTAATTTAAAATAATCTTCAATGTGATTAACAGGAGATTCATCTCTGTATAATAAATATACCGATCTTCCTACCTATCTAGATATTAGCAAAATTTTCCAGCAAATATGTGTGTCCATTTTGGCTGAGACAGACATAATTTTCTTCACTGTAGCTGGTATAGGGCTACATTTTTGATTTTTGCTGAAAACAGTCTTAATAATCTGAGGGTTTTTTTGTTATTGCTAAACAGGTTTTACACAGAGTCAAGGCCTTTAATATTTCTCGTACCACCCTACCAACCAGGATGCGGAAGGTGCATAAGCTGTGAGGTGACACAGCCAGAACAATTGACCCCAACTGACCAAAGGGATATTCTATGCCATATAAAGTCATGCTCAGCAATAAAAGCCAGAGGGGAAGTTGGTGCTGGGGCCACTGCTCAGGGACTGGTTGAGCAAGTTGGTGGTGAGTAACAGTTTCATTTGCATCACTTGTCTTTCTTGGTTTTCATTTCTCTTTCTTTGCTTTTTTCTTGTTCATTAATTTTATTATTGTTATAATATTTTCTTTCAATTACTAAACCTTTTTTAACTTGACTCATATGTTTTGTCTCATTTGTCCACAGTTCTCTCATCACATCCTTCTGTGATAGAGTGAATGGCTGTGTGGTACTTTGTGCTGACAAATGCAGCTAAAATAGTGTTCTGGTTGAGAAACTTCTTACTATAAATTCAGGTAACTCAAAGGTGACATTTTCAAAGGCCTGAATATAAAGCTTTGGGGATTTTTTGAGTTAAGATCATGGCAACTGAAAGATATTTGCTGTTTCAACTCTATCAGTTCAGAAGGTTTTCAGTGGTGAAATGAATGCTGACAAAATACATTCTTGGCACACTACCACCAACTCATTGTCATGAAGCTTTTAATAAGTATTTCATCCCAAAGCACTTCAGTTTGCCAAACTACCTCTGTAAATGAAGTCTGTCTTTCTTGTGGCTCAGAATTGAGCTTTTGAATTATAACTTTGCAAAAAATTCAGCATCAAACTATCCAAATGAAAAAGATACCCGTGTGCTACTAAGGAAGGTAGTTGAGTCACAGTCCCTAGAGGTATTTAAAAGATGAGTAAACAAGGTGCTGAGGTGCAATGTTTAGTGGACGATAGGAATGGTTGGACTTGATAATCCAAGAGATCTTTTCCATCCTGGTGATCCTATGATTCTATAATTTTTATTAAATTATTTACTATTCATTTAGTTTTAATAAAAGCTTTCTATGAATTTTGGAATTGCTTTTCCTATTTCATTCTCCTAATTCTCCATAATTTTCTACTTGTACTTGATGGCTGATCTACCGTATGCCAGATGCAAAACTCAAATTGCAGTTTGTCTTCCTGTCTGTATGCTAAGAATTAATATCTTCGAAGATCATAATTCATAATGTGATCATGAGTGCAGGTAAGCATATAGTTTTCCTAAAAGAAAAGGAAAGAGAACTTTTACTCCAACATTCACAAAAGACTGCATGAATAATACCAGTCATACCTTTTACTTAGACATATTAGTTTAGAATTTTTTGTTTCATTATTCATCTCTTTTTTTCAAAGCAAGTCTAGTATAAAAGTAGAAACAACAAACATATTATGAGTTTATGTCTGGGAAACAGAGTTTCTAGTCACTGTCATTTGATAAATGATGATCTTACTCAATTGCCAAAAATTTTCTGTTTCAGTAACCTGAACTAAGATTTTATATATATCAAAAGAGGTTTCACATTAAACATTCAGTAAGCAGGGATTTATTGTAATCAGTCCATAAGCAAGCAACATATTCAATACATCCTTGGCTTCGTGTCATTGTCAGATGTCACCTACTAGCATAAATCAATGCAGGACATATATCCACTTTTATATGGAATAAACCCTCTGTTGGACCTTACTTGTGGAGCAGTTAGGATACTGACTCAGAATGCCACTGTAGCATGCAACACACTGCGTGTTTACCAGCAGATAGTCTACCGCAGCTCACATATAAAGTTAGCACACACACAGAATCACTAGGTTGGAAAAGACCCACAGGATCATTGAGTCCAACCATTCCTATCCACCACTAAACCATGCTCCTCAGCACCTTATCCACCCATCTATTAAATACTCCAAGGATGGTGACTCAACCATCTCCCTGGGCAGCTACAGCCAGTGCCCACTGACAATTTGCATGGAATATTTTTTTCTGATTTCCAGCTTGAACCAACCCTGGTGCACCTTGAGGTTATTCCCCCATGTCCTGTCACCTGTCACTTGGGAGAAGAGGCCATCACTCTCCTTTCTACAATCTTCTTTCATGTAGTTGTAGAGAGCAATAAGGTCTCTTCTAAACAAACCCCTTCCCTCAGCCACTCCTCCAGTCGCCTCCCCAGATTCATCACTCTTCTCTGGACTCGCTCCAGAGCCTCAACATACTTCTTGTGGTGAGGGATGAGAACTGAACACAGGATTCGAGGAGAGGTCTCACCAGTGCTGAGTACAGAGGGAGAATAATCTCCCTGGACCTGCTGGTCACACTGTTTCTGATACAAGCCAGGATGCCACTGGCCTTCTTTGCCACCTGGGCACACTGCTGGCTCATGTTCAGTTGCTGTCAACCAACATCCCCAGGTTTCTTTCCTCCAGGCAGCTCTCCAGACAGACTTCTCCTAGTCTGTAGCACTGCATAGGGTTGTTGTGCCTCAAGTACAGAACCTGACATTTGACCTTGTTAAACCTCATGCCATTGGTCTCAGCCCACGGGTCCTGCCTATTCAGATCCCTTTCCAGAGCCTCCCTACCTACCCTCCAGCAGATCCACACTTCCACTTAGCTTAGTGTCATCTGCAAATTTGCTAAGGGTGCACTCAATGCCTTCATCTAGGTCATTGATAAAGACACTGAACAGGGCTGGACACAGTACTGAGCCCTGGGAGACCCCACTAATCACTGACCTCCAGCTGTATTTAACACCATTTACCACCACTCTCTGGGCCCGGCCAGCCAACCAGTTTTCCACCCAGGAGAGTGTGTGACTGTCCAGGTCAGAGGCTGACAGTTTCCTAAGCAGAAATCTGTGAGAAAATGTGTCAAAGTCTTTACTGAAGTCCAAGAAGACTACATCTACAGCCTTTCCCTCATCCAGTAGGCAGGTGACCTTGTTATAGAAGGTGATCAGGTTAGTTTGGCAAGACCTGCCTTTCATGAACCCATTAAGCAGAAACACTCCTTTAACTCTTTAACAGCATGTTGATTTTGTTCTGCTTTCCATCTTGTTGGTGTTTTCCATGAAAGACCCTTTCACAAATCAGTTTGTTAAAATGATGTTTTGCATGATGCTTAGAGCGTGTAGAGGAATTATTCTCCTTGAGCTATAAAGGAATTATTCTCCTTGAGCTGTAACATGCTAGGGCAGTGGATGAAAAAAATAAGATTACACTCTGACACTACCATTCTTATCTCCAGGAACATTATTGAAGAATGGATCAAGATTAAGAACAAACTCTATCTTTAATTAACTTCTAATTTAAAGAATCCTTATTTTGTTACCTTATCTAGAAGAATGATTATGTAGATTATTTGTGTTTTTAAAGCACTGAAGAAATTACCAGGTATCATAAGTAAAGTCTGTACTCAACCACTAATGACTGCAGAGAAGTTTATTCAAGTAAAGAACATTTACATGCAGACTTCAGGAACTGAACAAGACTTTGTTACTTCTCTGATTAAAGGAATTGATTTGACCAGAGGAAGAGTGACTTAAATTAGCTGTGCAAATGCCATTAGTTCCAATTAATCTTCCCTCGGTGTCAAGACCATAATCCAGGGAGAAAACAAATTGCAGTAAATCAATATAGCTCTTGTTTCTACTGGGAGCAGATGCTTACAGAAATAGGAATGTCTTTAATAGTTGTCTGCATCAAGAAGTATTTAAACAAGACAGTAATTCAATATACAAAAGCTCTCAATGATGTTTTATAGACTATTTATATATCTCTTTAATTGTTTTTCTTTGATGGAAAGTATTTAACCTAGTACTTTTGAGAAGTATTCCAGTAAGAAATTTGTTCAAAACACCCACAAGTACAAAGAAGTTTTATTTTGCAGAACAAAATGTGATAGTTGGTTTTACTTACAAACCTTAGATGAGCACTAACTTGCACTTACTTTTCATCAGGCAGACAAAGAATACTGACCAGTCAGACAACAGTCCAGTGTAACTGGTAAAGCTATCTCTTAAAGAAAGGTTTTGTATTTATTTCAGGCAACTCTTTGAAAACCATTACCCTCTCTCTGAAAAAAAGTCTAAACGCTTCCCCTTCCCCTCCTCCAGAAGACTAAGAGCAACCCTCCAAGATTTCAGTAAAACAACCTACCAAATTAAGCTCCAAAGTAGAGTTTCACAATGCATGTTCAGATACTAACCACAGTATAGTTTACCCCTCAGCCATCAGATGTGTTTATGCATATCCTCCTTCTCTCAGCATCTGGACAGATATCAGTGTTCAAAATCGCAACCATAGATGACTCAGTAACTGCATGTGTCAGGTCACTGCCTTCTTCAAATTTTCTTCTTCCTATTAAATCTGATTTACTCACTGAACAGGGTGCATTTGAAAAGACAAGACCAAAATGAGATAAAAATGCCACTTCTCAGGGATGTGCGAACGCCAATGGACCTTCCTGATCCTGCCTCCTGTGAGATCTCCAAGACTCTGGGTGGCAGGGTGACTGGTCCCACTCCCTAGTACTTCTCACTGTATTCTGGCTGACAGTGTCTACAGCAATTGCAGGGAGTTGTGTTCTAGTATATTATTTTGCAGCCAGAAAAACTTTACTGCAATACAAAGACTGCTGTCAACAGAATTTTTTCCAAGGTCTTGTCAGGAAAGTCAATGCGCTGCAAAAATCTTCATCAGGAAAAACAGCCATTTTCCCAACCCTTTGTGCTATATGAGGATATTAAAGGATTGAAGACATGCACGGAGCCGAGTTTTTCAGTTAAGGATACTGAGTTGTTACTTATACTAATACTATGACAAAAAAAAAGTGAAGACTCTAAAGCCTGCATCCTTCTTGAAATCTGTACCAAAATATAATATTTTTTTGAAGGTCCTCCTTTCTCCAAGAGCAAATATGCTGCCTTCTTTAGATGAGCCTCTTTAGTTATAAAATACAATCAAGGTGAATGTTCCTGTCTGAAATCCAGAACTTTACTCTGGAATTTACAATAGTTTCTTAGCAAGATAATATATTATGCTTTCTTTTCCCTTAATAAAAATCTTCCTGAACTCAAAATGGATTTTAGGTATCCTTTATTGTTCTATCTTGACCTCTCCTATTTTCAACAGATGATTTAATGTCTTCTGTTGTTTTTAAAATGGAGCAATAACAACCCTGCTCAGAGATATTCTAAGATTTTATAACTACATCAATTGCAATATATTCTGTTTACAGGGCTACACCTTTGAGTTGTTTGGGTTTTTTTTCCAGAATGAGAGAGAGAAGTCATCAAAAAACACCTTGTATTTACCATGAGAAAAAAGTTGCACTGATCTCAACCTGACTCTTAAAGATGAGCAAATACGATTGCTATTTCACTAGGAAAATATGACATGCAATTAAGTTCCTGCTAACAGTCAGACAGTGAATTAGTGTTTGAAATAGGATTTAGCAGGCATTAGGCCCAAGTCGTCTTACAAATTATTAGTCACTGATTGACTAAGAATTTCAGTTCCCTAGATTATGTTCTTGAGAATTGCCACTGTGACTCCATAAGGAAACTGGAAGGTGAGAAACATTGTAGTCAACTGAAAAGGAAGAAAGATGCACATTCTGAAAAAAAGTGACATCCATCACTAAGGACTTGGCTGGAAAAATGAATGTGAGAATTAATTTCAGAAAAGGAACAGAGAATTCTTCATCAAAGCAAAAAAAAAAAAATGTAAGCTGTTTCCTTCTGCACAAAAAGCAATGCCTTCAATATCCACAGGTAGTATCAAAAAAAATTGGTTCACAGTATGTAAAGGTGACTTTCAGTCTAATTTCCAGAATTTTACTTTATGTGAAAGATTAAGAGGTTGGTTTTTTTCCTGCTACATTATAAACTTAGCTGATTATTAATATAAAAAAATTTGTCATTTGAAAAAGTGGCATATAGTTCACAAGAGAAAGATATATGAGAATGACTAAACAGAATGCAATTTGTTGATCTGAGATTAGCAAATATTTCCCAATTTAGAGAATGAGATGAAAACTGGTAATTAGTCATAATTTCTGCTTATCACAGTAAAATTATTTAAATTATTTACACAAAATCCTCCAGCTGGATAGTTATTTGCTGGACTCACAACATCATTGTGTGGGAAGACAGACATATGCTTATCAATATTTTCAGCAAAAGGATTAGTCTCACTCAACAAACTACTCATTGAAGAGAAAAAAATAAAACTAAAAGAAGAAAGAAGTTACACAACCTAAGAGCAGTATTTATTTCTCAAATTTGGACACATGTCACAATTTTTAACACTAACTTAACCTTGAGCTGTGTTAAAACTACAAAATCTCATTGATTTATGTCCTTCCTTATAGTAAATAGTGAATTAGAACTTCTTTGACTGCTTATTACAGAAAACCTGCATTCTGTTCTTTCATGATGGAAACCTGCCCAAGGAAAAGAAATCAATACTCCTGAATGATTATAAATCTGTGATTTTGCAGTGAATATTTCACAAATAGGAACTCAATATTTTCTCAAAACACTACTTATGACCTTCATAAACCTATCTAGATTCATTGCATTAAAATAAGTATTAAAATAATCAATATTACCATTTTACATGCTCTTGTGTATTTACTGTGGTTAAAAAAGAAAAACTGTCTCAAGACCCTTCCTAAAATATCCTGAATGTTTAGTTAGAGGTTGTTTTAACTTGTTGAATTCTTTCCTTGTCATAATAAATTGGAAGATTACCTTTGGCAACAATTCCATGCTAAGTCTTCATCTAGTTGCCCAAGTACTCTCACTTATCTACTCTTTAATTCTCTCTCCTGCTTACTGGGATTCATGATATATCTTTTATTTTCTCTCCCTATACTCTTCCTGACCATGCATCATTAAGGCTGTTATTTGAGCAGAAGACACACCCCTAATATGTAAAGCTGAACACAAGTCTTCACCATTCCCATGGTTTGCTTTTGCATCCTTAGAATACACCTTAATTTCAAACTGATTCTACATGAACAGTCTAGGCATTTTTTAAGTCAGATTTAAGAACACCTAATTCTGTGACACAGTCAATGACTTTCTTTTGTTTTCTCAGCACTCAAGAGGAAAACAATGCATCTGGATAAACATTCCTGAAACAGTATAATTGAGCCTGAGAATTCTGTGTAAGTTCCCCAACTTCCCCAGAAAAGAGTATAAAAAAGGAGTATATTTGAGAAAGGTAGTGCAAGACAACTGCTACTATAATAAATGTCTTGCAAGAAATGTATTGCTATTTTTCTTCAGATCTTAACAATGTCAGGTAGATTACTCATCTTCCAGAGAACACTATAAATCAGTCTTCATCTAAAAGCATTACCAGTTAAGCTAAATCCCCCAGAGATTTAAAGAGAATCACAGAATATAGAGATGATATGGAAAAAAACAGAGTATGATGGCAGATGTGCCATGTATATTATACCATTTGCACTGACGCAGAAAATAATACTTCCACATGGATATGGATGTGGATGTGGATATGGATATGGACACAGATGTGGATGTGGATACTGCACCACATCATGAAGATATCACATGATTAGTCAAAATATCCCATAAGTCTGAGTGGCTAGCATTTCATAAATCAATTTTAAACAAATACAATTATTAAACCAGAAAGAATTATAGACAATAAGACTTCTATTATTTTGTGTTTGGTGATAATTGATGAGATAAAATATACAGACATCAAAACATCAGTGCCAGTTATCATCAGCATCACTTTATGTCCAGTTTATTCACTAATATCACACACTTTAGTGAGCAAGAACAGAATTGCTGTGTTATTCCTGTTAGCAAGGAGCTTACTTCTCTCCCTGTTTTCTTTAACATTTGGTTTATATGTTAAAACATGGAGGTTTTGTACAATAATCTCTACAAAACAACAAGAAGAGCTTAGAAAATTACTAAGTGCTAATGGAAATAACAAAACATCAAAAGAAGTGAGAAATTGTTCTGTGTGATCTTTGTAGGAAGAATGTGTGGCAAGAGGTCTGAACAGAAAACTATTAACAGAGAATATCAAAGGCAACATTTAACACTTTTCCTCACTGTGTCTTCTCTAAAAAGTATAGATGCAGAATTAATGGCAGCTAAAAAAATTGATAGCTACTGTAAAAGGGCTATATAGCCATAATAAAGGGAGAAAAAAACCCCAAACAAATGAAATTGAATTAGAAGGTACTTGGAAAATACTAGGTCTTAATCAGATGGGACGAATGATGTTCCTGGTGGGAAAGGAAGTGAAACACTAAGAAGAAGAGGAGGGTGATTGTTGTAGGAGACTCCCTCCTCAAAGGAACGGAGGGACCCATTTGCAAACCTGACCTGCTCCACAGGGAGGTCTGCTGCTTACCGGGGGCATCAGGGAGGGAAGTAGCTAGGATACTCCCTTCCCTGATCCATGAGACGGACTACTACCCTCTGGTAGTGGTCCAGACTGGTAATGATGGTCTAGTAAGCAGCAAGGCTAAGGACATTAAAAAGGACTTCAGGGCCATTGGGAGGATGATGGAGGGCTCTGGGGCACAGGTGGTGTTCTGCTCCATTCCTAGGCTAAATGGAGAGGACCCGCAACTTACTAAGAAAACCTCAATTAATGCCTGGCTCCGAGCCTGGTGCGAGGAAAGGGGCTATGGTTTCTTTCAACATAGGGAGGTTCGTGCACCCCCTGACACGGTTGCGAAGGTTGGGGCACGTGGGTCTCCTGGCGAGGCTAAGGGCCTTGCTAAAAGCTTAGCTAAGCTCATAAATAGAGCTTTAAACTAGATTCGAAGGGGGATGGGGTTGAGTCAAGGCTAGGCAACCGCGTGCCTGGATGTGGGGTAGAGATTAGAGGGGGTGCTGGTGAGGTTCACCAGCACATCACCACACAGGAAGTAGGGGAGAGCACACCCCGGAGCAGTAAGGGAGATACAGGTATGCTGGAGCGGGCTATTCCGGTTATCAGGCGGTCGGGAACGAACACTGTTCCCTCTGAGAGGCCTGAAGGCTTGCCGGCTCAGCTGAAGTGCATTTACACCAATGCACGCAGCATGGGGAATAAGATGGAAGAGCTGGAAGCTGTTGTAGGGCAAGGAGCCTATGATGTCGTTGCCATCACGGAAACGTGGTGGGACGACTCATATAACTGGAGTACAGCTATGGTGGGGTATAAGCTCTTCAGGAAGGATAGGAAGGGTAGGAGAGGAGGCGGGGTAGCCCTCTTTGTAAGGGAGGAATTGGACACTACTGAAATGGATTGTGGCGATGAGGAGATTGAGTGCCTGTGGGTTAAAATCGGAGGAGCCCATAAGAGGGTAGATTTTGTGATAGGCGTCTGTTACAGGCCACCCAGCCAAGGAGAAGCTGCTGATGAGCTCTTCTATAAACAGCTGGGGTTAATCTCCAAATCATTGCCACTTGTTCTTGTGGGTGACTTCAATCTCCCTGATATCTGCTGGGAGAACAATACAGCAGAAAGGAAGCAGTCTAGGAGGTTCCTGGAGTGTGTGGAAGACAACTTCCTTATGCAGCTAGTGAATGAACCGACGAGGGAAGGTGCCCTCCTAGACTTACTGTTTGTAAATAGAGAAGGACTTGTGGGGGATGTGATAGTAGGGGGACGCCTAGGACTGAGTGATCATGAGATGATAGGGTTTTCCGTTCTAGGTGAAGTGAAGAGGGTGGTTAGCAAGACGGTAACATTAAATTTCCAGAGGGCAGACTTTGAACTCTTTAGAAGGCTGGTTGGCAAAGTCTCCTGGGAGGCAGTACTCAAGGGCAAGGGAGCCCATGAGGGCTGGGAGCTCTTCAAAAGGGAGATCCTAGCAGCTCAGGAGAAAGCCATCCCCGTGCTCCGGAAAAAGAGCCGGCGGGGGAGAAAACCGGCTTGGTTGAATAGAGAGATATCCAGGGACATCAGGGAGAAGAGAAATGTTTATAGGCTATGGAAGAGGGGGCAGGCCTCTTGGGTGGACTACAGGAGGGAAGTGAGGTTGTGTAGGGAAAAAATCAGAGGGGCTAAGGCTGAACTAGAATTCAGGTTGGCAAAGACCGTGAAGGACAATAAGAAACTCGATGATCCAATGGGTCTCTTCCAACCCGGTGATTCTGTGATTCTGTGATTCTGTAATTGAAACAAGTGAGCCAATGAGATACAGTTTAGGCTGCTTATTTTTGATTACTAGAGAGTCCAGAAATGCTAATCAAGCAAATCATTTGTACACATCTGAAAAGAAATGAGGTGGATGGAATCCTTAGCAGAGTCTGGGAAAAAGCTAATAATGATTAACTCTTTTGTGCAAGAGAAGAAAGTCAACTGTCTTACTCCCCACTGGACTGATGCATGGCTTAGACAAAATCTCTAATGAGCAAAGAGAAGAAAACACAGGTCTTCAGTCACATGCAGATTGACTAAAATGTTGCTTTTGTCAACTGAAGAACAAAGTTATCTAGATGCATCAGACAAAAATTTAGTTATGTCTTCATGCTGAAGTATAAAACAGAATTTATGAAGAGGAGTTTTCTAGAGTTCTGTCAGGAATAACATAAAAGTAAATTATCCAACTTTGGAGGTGGCTGAGTGATTACTGCCTTCTAATATTCCTCCAGCCTTGCATTTTTTGTGATTCTGTAATTATTAATACTCTTTCCTGCATGGTGCTCACGCATTCAAAATAAATCCTTTTACGGGATCATTTTTAGGGAATCTTGTTGTATGGTGTAAGCAAGTTAAATAGCATTTCCTTCTAAATTTTAAAATGGAATACTTCCTTTAATTGGTATTATTTTTTTCACAAAACTAAACCATTAGAAAAACTAAACTCACTTGCTTCCTTTTGTGCCTTACCCTTGTCATCAAGTACAGTTTTAAAAGTGTATATCCGGGAAGCATCAGTTATGCCAGGGGGTTTTATGCTCTTAATGGTGCCTTTATACATTTTGCTTGCTCTAACACTGTTTTAGCAGTAGGCCACTCAATTCACCATTCAGGTAACTACATTTACATAAACTCCATATGGAATATTCATATTCTACAAGTGGAGTTGAATCATAGTACATGCTAAAATTCAGCTGATATATTTTTCGTTTTCTTTTTTACTGCTTCGCAGGAAAAAATTATACACGCTTCCTAAGTACTACTTTGATTTTGCTCATAAATTAGGTTCTCCTTTTCCAAAATTATTTGATGATTTCATATGAGCTTACTGGCATTACCACAACCAAATGAAATGAGAAAAAACATTTCTTACATAAAAACAATCCAGGCAGTCAGCTGACCTGAGATGGCTCCTATACAGAATCACAGAATCACAGAATCACAGAATGACCGGGTTGGAAGAGACCCATTGGATCATCAAGTCCAACAATTCCCACCAAACACTAAACCTTGTCCCTCAGGACCTCGTCCACTCGGGCCTTAAACACCCCCAGGGAAGGCGAATCAACCACCTCCCTGGGCAGCATATTCCAATGCCTAATGACCCTTTCCGTAAAAAACTTCCTCCTAATCTCTAGCCTAAATCTCCCCTGGTGGAGCTCGAGGCCATTCCCCCTCATCCTGTCCCCTGTCACTTGGGAGAAGAGGCCAGCTCCCTCCTCTCNGGCCTTCTTGGCCACCTGGGCACACTGCTGGCTCATGTTCAGTCGGCTGTCAACCAACACCCCCAGGTCCCTCTCCTCCTGGCAGCTCTCCAGACAGACTTCTCCCAGTCTGTAGCTCTGCATAGGGTTGTTGTGCACCAAGTGCAGGACCCGGCATTTGACTGTGTTAAACCTTTGGCCGCAAACATGACTTCCATTTCGCACTTGCAGATTTGCACTGGATTTAACAGTACATTTGAAATGCAATTAGCTCTGATACACATATCTGAACACGCACACATATATATAAACTCTTCTTTGTGTAGCTGCACAGAAATTAATGGCTATGCTAGGAGTCATTTTCAGTAAGATAAACGATAATTTGGTACTACTTTCCATTATTCACCAGTATGAAAGCATTACATACATCTGGAACTCAAATACCAGGGTTTCTTTCATGGAACACCAAAGAAAGGGCCAAATTACAATGTAGTCCAGAAAAAAAACTCTTTTGCATAGTACTAGCTAGTCATAAATATCAATGTAGAGAAACATTTTCAACTTTAGTGATTGATGAGTGCAGCCTTGTGTAATCTTAAAAGGTATCAGCAGTCACAGACAGATCATAACAATCAATCTATTTTTGTCAGACTACATGCCTTATTTTACGGGATGCTGTTTTGAAGACTACCACCGTGAAAAGAAACAGCCAGACCTAGTGATAAAATTGTTGGGTTCAATTATATTGCTTTTAACAAATGTGTAGCATAGGAGGGGATATCTAGAAAGTAGAGTGCTTGTAACAGAGGGGAAAACAAGTCAGTGCTGTCTATAACAAGCAGTTAAAGATTGAGTTTAACTGTTAGCTATGCATCTGAATATGGAGGTTTAAGAGATGATACAGAATACCATTGAACCCAAATTGAGGTAGCATGGAAGGAAAACAGCAGAGATAAGTATCAGAGGAGGTTCACAGCTGTCTGGTAACTAAGCTTCACAGCTGTATGCTAGTGTCTTTGACACTTAACCTTATGTAACGCACTATCCTAAGTAAAATATTAGCATAGTCATTTTGAAGAAAGAGAAAGAAAAGGATTAAGATTATAAAAGCTATGTATAAATGTAACAACATCTAATGTAAGCTGAAACATACAGTTTGTAACTTTTCTATAGAGAAGAGAGCAAACAAATAGTTGGAGAAATGGAAAAAGCCCACCACTGAGTATAGTGTAGCTTCTACAAAAGGAAGTGTTCCAGTCTGCAGAACAATGATAACAATTAATAACAATCTTAAATTACTCTTGTATCCAACAGGCAATACAGAAAACTCACTATCACATTCTAGTCCTGCCAATACTGGTGCAGGTACTTTATGTATGTGCACATGCATACATATTTGTGAGTATCACTTCATGTATTTACAAAAGATGCAGCACATTGTTGGGAGAGATTTCCTGACCAATTTGCAAAAAACAAGCTATGAGATCAGGGTTTAATCATAAAACCTTCAATCTCTGTTTCCCTCTTCACCACATCATCAGTACAAGAAAGAAGGGATTTGTGCAAGAGTTAATAAGTAAGTAAGTAAACCATCACAGGATTATCAATGGCCAAGGCTATGAAAAGTCAAATTTTGCCTAGTGAGAAACCCATTGTAAATCTGAAAATTAAGTATTTTCCTTGGATTGGTGCCCTTAAGGTTGCAAGGGCAACTACATGTGAGGATGCATCCAATTACACTAACTACATGGATTACTTATGGTTACCTGTGGTGTACTACATAGTCTCATCCAGTCACTGTGCATGAGTTGGAAGATGGTTGTCTGCAGGACCAGCTGCTGTAATGAGACAACATTTGATATGCTGCTGTTCTGGTGTCGTATTAATGACGAAAAAGCTATAAATGTTGTTGAGCTTATGAGGTAAGGTCCTTAACTTTATAGACACAAAGTCCCATGTGATAATTACAGCAAATAATCAATCAGTTAAGAAATAATAATTTGGACTACAAGATTCATATGTCAAATATTATCCCATAAAATAATGCCCAAATACTCTGCATTATTACATCTGGATAATAATTAGTCTGAGTGATATCTGTTGTTTGTTGATCAACCAGATATGACATTACAAAAATCATGTCTAAATAGTCTAAATGTCAAAACAAGGGCCTGCAATGTTAGCAATGAAAAAGAAAGTAGTTCAGACTGAACATGAAAGTGCAGTGGGTAAAGAGGAGAGGGGGTGAAGAAAAATATCTTGAACTGAACTACTTATTTCTGTGGCAAGAGTTTGCTGCTTGCTAGCTGCAGCCAGTACAGTTTCTAAATTTTGATAACACCTGGACTAAATAGAGGTGACATATCCTGGATGATCAAATTAATAAAAAAGACACAAGACAGAACCTACTATTAGGGGTCTGATCATACGTGATTCTCCTGCATGTTGAGTATGCAGACTGGGAAAAACAGCATTTGACTTTCTGGATAGAAAAGGAGACCAAACAGAAGGATTCCCAGAATCCTTTTCACAGAACTATAATTAATAACATAAAATTATCTACAGGTGTCAATGTCATGCTTTACTTACTGCAAACAGACAAATTCCAGTGAGGGGAAATCCCACCTAAAACTGAATCACTGAGAAGTGAATATAAAAAAAATTTCCAAGCTCAATTTTAGATCCAGAAATACATGATTATTTGTATTTTTAAGCACTCCACAGGCACCTACATATATATATATAGATTCTATGCTTCTAGCAAAATAAGTTAATACCAAATAAAAATCCCATGACAGGTTTTCCAACCTCTGGAAAACGCGTATTCGAAATGCTACCTCAGGCAATATATTCTGTGCTTGTTTTGTACAAACATTCTGCAGAGCATATGTACTTCCAGGCCTCAAACAGAAAAATACTATATTCATATTGCATTGATAGAATCTAATGTCAAAATGCACCAACATAAGAAATGGTCTTGTCATGGTTTGATTTTGGCCCCTGTAAGAATAGCCAGGTTGTGGCTGAGGAAAAAAAACTACAAATCCCAGGTATTCCATGCAACATTTTCTGCGTAAATAAGGGTGTAANTCTGGGGTGTCTCTTATTTTCTGATTATTGTATATGTAGTATTTTAGTTGCATATTAGTGTTAATACATTTTATATATAATCACTTAGTTTCAGTCTGCTTGTTTTTTTAGTATTCTCAGCCTTTCTTTCCTCCTACCTTTTCTCCCCAGGGGGGTGAGGGGTGGAAGGAAGGGTGGCTGCAGATTACTGTGGGGGTTTGGGGGAGAGTTTTGACTCGAACCATCACAGGTCTAAAGCTGCAAAATTTTACTCTCGTTTACAAAGAAAAGAGTAGAGAAAAAATGCTTAAAAATATATTGTTGCTAAACAAACCTTATTGTCCTGTAGTTTTACATTGTAATAAAAAAATTCAAAGCACACACATTTCTCATTCATTTGAAGCACTTAGGTCAGAACAAGTACAGATAAAGTATAGGGATTAAATGCTTCAGATGTTTCCATGAACTTAGACTCCTCAGGAAAGATGCAGAGATAAATCTTCTTCTCTAATGTCTATTTAATGTTTCTAAATTCTCAATTTCTAATATTGCCCCTTTCTGGGGAAAAAATAATTTAAAGGGAAAATGCCTTATTATTATATATTTCAGTGGTGAGAGATTCCATGCACTACCCATGGCAGCTTTGATTTGGCTTTTTTTTTTTGTTTAGGGCTACTGAAACCCAACAGAATTTTACATGTATGTTAGCATACAACACAGATGGCTTTAACAAGAGAAAATAGTAACTTAGAAAAATATGTATTGATATGTCTTAAACATGTGTGACATGACCATGAGAAAGGAACAAAACAGTATGCGGTCCACAGACAGTAAGAAAATCTCTTTTTGATAAGATGTATAGGTAACCACTAATACACACAGAAATACAGCTCTTGACTCAAAACGGGTATTCTTCAGTTAACAAAAGTGAAAAACACCAGTGTCTAAATATCGCTCTGTGGGGATCCAAATTCTGCTTCCCTCATTTAGACTGGAAAGTAACTCAAGCTGACAGCTTTTCTGAACACATTTGCAGCTGTGAGTGTGGTCAGGTTGTGAGAACTTCCATGAGGGAAATATCTGTTCTCTTTTGATAATGGAATTTTTCCTTTGTAAATGCTTTGCTTGATTATAGCATTAGAGAAAACTCCTAAAGAGTTAAAGTTAAATTATAAATCTTGGGTTTTTTTATGTAAAATAATGCCCTTCATATATCACAAATTATAAAGTCAAAATATGTAATAAATGAAACTTCAAAATGACACGTATCTGAAAGATCAGATCTGCTAGCCAGACTTTGCATTTTTTAAATTGCATGGACAGAGTGGCCTTCTAGCATCATAAATGTGTATGACAGAAGAGTAAGTAGATAGTGAGGGACTGTGGGAATCATTCAAACCCATATCAGAAAACCTCTTTACTTCAGTAATCACTTGTAGATATTTGCTCTATTAAAAAGTCTTAAAGCCATATTTTACTTTAAGCCTTCTCCATTTCTCCTTTGAACACATATTTCTATTTCTTTGGTTTACCCTTTTGGAATGAAGAAAATCTTCTGCAATGAATCTGGACTTGTACTGGTACTGAAACATATTTCATGAATTTTATCTAAAGGGGAAATCACAAACTAGTGTTTGAGGCTACAATCAAGGAACAGTCATTCATTCTTTGCTTCTTGATTTTACATATGTTAAAAAGCAGAATTTGAGATGAGAAGACATTTTATTTTCACTGCAGGTTACCAGCTGCATTGTTGGTATTTTCTTCTTTGTAGAGAAGAATGTGCACACCATAAAAATATTGAGGTTCTTTTTTCTTTATTCAACAATTTTATTTTAAGGGAATAATATGAAGGAAAAAAAAGGTGTGGACTAGATAATTTCTTTTAGCAAAAGCCTTCACAACACCAGAATAGTGAGCTCTTAGAAATTCCCTAAATTAAACAGAAGAGAAACTCACTGGCTGGAATACATTTAGGACATCTAATAGGCTTTCAAATTAAAGGAAGCATAATTTACAAGAAGCTCGAGGGGAATTCATATAGTCCTTGATATATCTTAGAGAACTCATTAAATCTGTTGCTTATTTTGATTCATTTATGCCCATTTACTTTCAGTGTCCTGACACTGTTTACCTACATTTAAACAAACTTATATTGTACTACACACAGTACCAAAACAGGTAATGCAAACACCAGGAGACACCTGAATGCTGACACCTCTCCCACCCTTAGAAGTCCTCTCTTCTCCTGATTTATCAAGCTACTTCTTCATAGCCTACTATAAAAAGACTAGATTTTCATAAAATATATTGGCAGGGTTTTATAGTCTATAGAGAAAAAATACACAGCTAATGTTCGGACATCCCCAGTCCTCTAGTCTGCTTCTATAACCAGTCACAGTCCCACTAATTTACACACAGCTATTTAATGTTTTGGAGAATACTACAGCAGAATTCTAGAATTGTTCTGTATTTCCCATACTGAAAGAAGAGATAAGCATTTTTATGGACTGACAAACAGAGAAAACACTTATTTCAAGAAACTCTCGGGCCAAATACTCAAAAGTAAATAAATCCAGTTTTCCTTAGAGAATAATTGATGCTACCAGAAGGAGTATGGAAGAAATAGACGCATGCAAAAGTCTTCATAGAGAGAAATTAGAGTTTCCAAGTGACAACAGGGACTGCACGAAGAAGCCAGAGAGAGTGAAAAAGTCCAGGGAAAGGACATGCATATACAAAACCAGGGTAAGTTGAGGAAGAAAAGAAAAAAGATAGACTTAAAACTAGTATATATTTGTGCACCAGGAGGTTCACAGATAGCTTTGGGGATTGTGTATACAATGTGGTTTTTGCTTCAGTTGTACACATATACTCATGTGTCCAAGGTCACCTTGGTGGCAGATGTTTTCTGTGAAAACTTAGGAAAATGATCTGGTTACCAGACATTTTTTAGCAAAAGGAATATTTCCAAGAACATTAACATGAGATGCAAGTGTCTCCACCATTGAAGACGGGATTTAGGTTTTTTTCTTCTCAAAGGTAAAGGGGGAAACAGTATCACTTGTGTTGTCACAGACTTCAGACTGGCAAAAGTGAAAAAGGGAAATATTCTGTGAGCATCTCTGCAAGTATGGCAGATCCATGTCCATGAAAACTGTCCCTGACAAGCATGACAATATTATACCTACATAAGTTCATTGACAAAATGGTGTCATAAACACAGGGTGTGACTTAGGCCAGAAATGCATGTTTATCAACTCTCAAATATCCTTTGTGTTTGCTCCTATACTGAAAGCTGGTCACTTCATTATTAATTCCCTACATTCATCACCACACTCTGGATGTTAAGCCGAGAAAAGTTTAAACAAAGAGCATCCAGACACTGAAATGTTAATGGGAAATGTCTAGGGCTTGAGGAATGATATTCAGAAATATGAAACATCTTTTCATTCTTTATATTCTCTCTCACACTTGTAGAAATATGAAGCCAAATCTGTAACTTAAAAGATCATACACATTTATTTCTTTTTTAAT
>WAAB01001952.1:0-27205 GCA_013389865.1 Piaya cayana
CTTGAAGTTGTTCCCTGTTATTCATCTCTTTATTAGCACAGACATAGTCAACAACAAAATATTTAGAAATATATAAATTGGATATATATTGTTTTCTTTGATTACAAAGGCATAAGAAATAACACAAATTATGCCCTGTTCTGTTCATGATACAGTTTACATCCCAATGAAATTCCTGCAGCAGCAGCAGCATTACAAAATATTTGTAACTCCTTTTATAGTTTTGATGTAATAAAGCTAAATAAAATATACTAAAAATATCTCACAGATAGATAAAGTGCTTCTGGTTTCTGAGGGGGATGGAAGAATGGTTTTATTGAGCTTGAAGAGAAAGTGTAAGAAAAAGCATGGAAGTGAAGTAAACGTGGTCTTTTCAAAGTGTGGTAAATACTGTTTTACTGAGCACACTCTAAGTTTTAAAATTCCCTCCTCCTCCTCTCTACAACTCCCCTATAGATGTGTCATTTTCGTTTAGCTAGGTTGTTTGCTGATCGTAATAGAGAAGAATCAATTTATAACATATTTATATGGGAAAAGCTTAAAAATCTCAACTTATTTTGCGCCTCTCTTCCAAATTTATCTGCTGAGATTTTAGAAGGTTATGTGAGTTTCAATGCAGTATTCCTGAGAAAAAAATAAATTAGGCAAAGAGGCATTTCCTCTCTGCCATAAGCTCTGTTTTTTTTTCTAAAAAGAAAACAAATTTAAATTAACAAAATTTACTTAAGTGATTCTTTTCCTTATGGCAAAGGAAAGAATTTTGGTATTTTCAAGAATAATTTGAAATGCAGCAACTTCAATAGGCCAAGACATATCTTTCTTTCAAGTGCTGCACAAAAATACAAAAATACAAAGTTGATATTTGCATTAACACTTTTACTGTCTAAATACTCCTTCAATTAATGAAAAATCAAGTTATAGTTAGCATTTTCCTTCAGTTCAGCATGAAAACCAGATTCTGCTTCATAGTGTAAGGACATGGCAATTGCCAGTTTCTATCTTACTGACATCTGTCCTTACAGGAACTTGAAGATGATCTTACCAATACGGAGGGGCTAAAATCATAGAATGATTTGGGTTAGGAGGGACTTTTAAAGATAGTCTAGTCCAACTTCCCTACAAAGAGCAGGGACATCATCAACAACATCAAGTAGCTCAGCATCCAGTCCAACCTGACCTTGAAAGCTTTCAGTGATGGGGAACCTACCACCTCAATTACAGAAGAAACATCTGTGAATGGTTGGACTCGATGATCCAGTGGGTCTCTTCCAACCTGGTGATTCTATGACTCTATGAATGTTTGCTTCTCATCTTAGTCTAGAATTGAAGAGTGAATAGAAGCTCAGTCTGTGCATGACTGACTGCCAGCTGAAAGATCATTGCAATTCTGTCCTGTGCTGATGATCAAAGGACCTATTACTACAGCTATCGAGAATACAGCTGCTTGTCAAATACTCCAAAGAAAATGGTTTCCATTGTTTAATTTAATCCATTCTAAAAAGGAAATAGGAAGGACTCAGACCCCCAAAAGTGAATTGGAGAGTTACACATATAGGTAGCAGAGTGTCTCACTCACCAAGAACTCAGGCTTGAATGCTCAAAAAGTATTATTACGTGAGTGAGCGTGTCGCCTGTCTGGGGAGAAAAAGTGTCTAGAGAAATTCTGCAGTACACATCACAAAACAGATTTTAGAACACTGGACAGGAAATCTCCTGAAACAAATCACAGCTGATGGGTTTCCAATACCCATTGCTCTGGACAGGCTCAAAATAGCATCATTGTTAAGTCCAAGTCCATCATTTGTCCAACATGGTATTTCTGTAGTGGCTAGTGGGATGTGGTTCAGATTACAAAACCACCGGTGTTAATGTGAGCCAGAAGTTTTGTGCAGAACAGAAAATGCCAGCAGGAGAACTGCTTATAGTCCAACAAAAATTCACCAGCTCGCTTTCAAAGACCAGTTAAAGTGAGATGGTGACTTCATTTAGCAAAGTGGTTGTAAGCTAAGACACACACCTACTAAACTACAGGCAAACATTGAATACAAAAGCAAAATCAGTTAATTTCTATCATACTGCTTGCTAAACTTTCTTTTGAAATACATATTTTTCTCCAGTTTATGTAAATCAGCTCTTGATTTTAGATAATTCAAGGATATGCTTCTTCCAGATATGCTGGCAGGCTGTCTTGATTAGAAATCTGTTTTAGTGTATTTCTATGTCTCAGAACTTCATACATGCCAATGTTAGAATACATATCAATAACAAAATGGGAAAAAATGAAAAAAATGTAGATTATCAGTCTAAGAAAAAAAAAGAGGGATAATTATGGAAATTATCAGTTGCTTAAAGTTTTTTTAAAAAAAAGCCTTGGTGAGAAGAGGAGAAAAATACATTATAGCTTCAATCACCGTGATCAGAGAGAAAAAGGAATGATGCTCTTACTTATCTAACATTAGAAGATAAACAATGCAACCTTGGCAGCTGTGGGGTTGGAATTCCTACTTTCACAGCCTACTTTGAAGGAACAGATGCTTCTGCTAGAAGGCTGCATTGGCACAAATAAGAAGGTTTCCAGCCCATCCTGTGGATCCAGCCATGAGCAGGTGTTCTAATTCTGTGCTCTGCAGGCACCCAGGTACTAGTGTAGCAGTATTGCCCAGAGTCCTTTCTACATCTTCACAAAGTGAGAAGAAATGGGTCTGACAAGAGCAAATCAGTGGTTGACCTGTGACAAAAAACACATCCGTAAACTTCTTCCAAAAAAAAAAAAAGGGCAAAGGTGATACTGCTGTGGTACAGATGAAGGATTAGAACTGTCAAACTGTCTTCTGTTCTCTCATAAATTAAAATGAAAGTCAACTATATTGCGGGTATGTTGTGAGGGGTTTGCTTTGCACTCATCTATTATGAGCATGAATGCTCTCCATTATGTGAAGTGGTTCTTTCAGTATTTGGAGAGATCTTTGATTAGAAAAAAAGAAAAAAAAATATTCCATTTGTAGCTTGCTTTACTATTATGCAAAGTAACCAGGCATTGTTTTGTAAAGCACTGGGCAGAAAACCTCACGTGAAATACACTGAGACTTCTCTTATAAAATTCATGAGAAAGACATTTATTTCCATACTCCAAGGATTTCTCCAAGCCCAGTGACAGAAAATGCATGTAACATTTTTTTNAAAATTGGGAAAAAAACGTAGATTATCAGTCTAAGAAAAACAAAATTGAGGGATAATTATGGAAATTTTCAGTTGCCTTAAGTTTTTTTTTTTTAAAAAGCCTTGGTGAGAAGAGGAGGAAAATNTGAAGTTTGCTGCAAAATGGTACACTTGGTTTTTTTTTTAAGAAGGAAAGATGTTAATGAGGTTTCAAATACTGATGCACGAATTCCTTCATTCATGTTCTTTCACCAGTCACCTACTTAGCATTCAGCAGAAAACTATTGCTTTTCACATCTCGAGGAATAAAGGTAAACAGCAATTTCTTCATAAAGGGACCTGAAGAAAATGTTTACATACAATTTATTTGTAGGAAACAACAGCAACAACCCAATGCCAAGGAAAAGGCTGTCGGTTTTCTATGGAGAGACTTTTCCACCTATAACAAGTGTAACGATGGTGAGTCGTATAATTGCAATTCAGAGCTGACCTACACTTCTTATTAAAAATTGATTTCAGTCTAGCTAAGACTGTAAAAGTGAATATAAATCATGCCTTCCATGTTCTTGAAATTGATAAAAAACATTTCATTAGTTATTTGTTCTCTAAATTTGTAATGTTAGCACCAGGGGGACCAAAGTGGGGGCTATTGCTATCTGAAAATCCACAGTCGAGCTGACACTATTTAAATAATGATCTACTATATTCATGAGAATGTTTTCCGGGGACATTAAATCTCTTAGCCAGACTTGCTTATGGTTTTCATGCCAATTGTTTTCTGAAACACAAAATTAGAAGTGCAGAGTGGTATGGACATGATAAGATGTATTCTTTAGGATATCAGTTTAGGCAAGGCAATTGCTTTTTGACCAAAATTGCATGTCTCTCACTTCATCGAGACAATGTGTAATTTCTCTTTTTCTATAGTCACAGCTGAATTAACTTTAAATTACACTCTGGAGAATGCAAGGAATTATGTCACTTAAAAATTTAGATTTTTAATAGATAGATACTCTCAGTCATTAAAAAAGTAGGTGAGTGAGACAAATTCTAAAAGGAATTGAGTTACAAAGCCAGGAATTTCACCTGCTTCATTCTTCTGCCTCTGTTGATTATGCAGATCTTAATTATATAGACCTTTGGAGATAAGATGAAAAAGAGTAGACAGACAATTCTAAGGACAAATGTACTGCAGGGGAAGAATCTAGTGCTAGCTGCTTTTTGTGGCACTTACCAACCATCAAGGAACCATGGAGGAAAATTTCTCTTGACAAAGGGAATATAAAAAATGTGATATAGCTTGGCTGCCTGGAAATATGGACTCTGGGTCAATAACTGAAAGAAATCAAGCCAAAAGTCATCCAGTCTTAATTCTGCATCAGTCCTTGGAACTAATGTTCCACGCTAATTAAGTCCATCTGGAATGCTGGAGCCAGTTGAAAAGAAACCCTGAGCACAAGGCCAGATAAATTTGGGCATCAGAGGGAGAGCTAACGATCTGTGGGCCAGCAGTCTGTGAATCTGGCCTGATATGGACTTTGCAATTTTTCTTTTTTGGCCAGCTATCACTTCTCAAGAAAGAGAGTGAACTGCCACCATCTTCAAGTTTTGCACAGAGAAAAAGCTACAAGGTCAGAGGGGAGTAGCATAGGAAATAGTGTTTTGGGGTATTTTTTTCTTTAGAAAATTAAAGCTTAACAAAACTACACTAGCTCCAGTGAGGCAGGTGCTTGTGTTCACATTTGTAGAAGGTTTCATAGAGCTAAGGACAATGCAAACTGTTTTAATTACTTGTGGTGCATTTTAGTGGAACATTTGTTTTACATTGTGAAACACATCACTGCATTCAAAGTTGAGAGGTCACTAAAACATTATTTTTCTGTTCAGTGGTCATAGCAAATTATGATATGAATTTACCCTATTAATGTAATTTCATGCACTTTTAGGGCAGCTTCTATGCGTAAATTCACCCATAATTTTTGTGAAATATTGTTGTAATATCCATGTTGAAAACAAAGCATAAAATTATATGAATATATACACACAGGCCACATTTACTTGTTTTCAGGCCGTTGTTTCAAGGCTTACTTTGTCTTTCAGTTTATTTTCAACATGAATCTTTTTGAATCATTATCTGGAGTCTTAATTTTGATCTGACAAAATTCAGATCACTGAAACTCCATTGCCTTTGCTTGGCGAAGCACGACTGAAGAATCAAGCAGAGGTTATTGACTTTAGAGATGCAATTTAGAATCATGACTGGATTCCATAGTTTAGCTGTGACACCTGCAAGCCCCACGTTTTACATGTTGCGTGCTTCCCCTTTCAGGACGTCTTTTGTTTAACTGATAAAACTGAAACTCTGTCACATATTGAACAATGGAATTCTAGAGCAAAACTCTTTGTGTTTCTATTTGCATTTTGATTTTTACTTACAACCCAGCTGTAACTGCAGTCTAAAAATAGAAAATTAAAAATATCAATTCTCTCCGTAATCAGTGGAAAGACACAGTTGCTCCTGTAGGAAACCTCATCTCTCTGTCCCCTTGCTGTGTGCTAAAAATATTCTGTAGCTTCTGAGCAATCTCTGACTGAGTAACTTTTATTTCTAATCTTTAGCTGGCTAAAGTTAAGCAAGATGAAGCCAACCAGAAGAGGTCAGATTGTCAAAAGTGTAAGGATTCTTCACTGAATCTGAAAGATTTATACTCATAAATTTCAGACAATTTGTGTTTGATTTTGTTCCCGGTAACTTTTTGGGAGAAACCTGCAGTTATTCCTTGTGGGTCAGAATCATAAAGCACAAACGGAAAATTGAGCAACAGAGAAGCAGCCCCAAAGTTTTGTGCCTAACCATAAACTTCAACACATACAAATTCTTGTTAACAAGAAGCCCAAACCAAACCAACAACAAAACCCCGATAGAGAAATTAATTAAGTTTGAGCAATATTTGTAAATAGTTAAGATTTTTATATTAATTTGTGTGTGCTTGCATTACCTACAAATTGTATTTACTTATATTCTTAAATATTCAACAGGAATAGGAAGCTAGTGATTCCTTGAATGGCTACAGCTTTTGAGGCTTCTTTTTTTCCTTTCTGAGAAGATTTCTACTTATCGCAGTAGGACTGAAATTGCTCCATCCCCACAGAAATGCACTTTTAGTAAAGAAAGAGTCTAATTACCCTATTTCCAGCTTGTTCTTCTTGCTACAGCATTTGAAAGGTTTGTTTCAGAACATTGCCTATAATCATACATGACCTATTTGTGTCTGTCTTTCAGTCTTGGCACAACATCTGTATTGTGTTACTGAATTAGTTTGATGAGATATTTCATGGCTCAAATATCTGCAACAGTGCATGCTGGACTTAAGAGAATCAACACAGAGAATGAATGACTTCCATATTCAAAAGACGGGACAGAAAGGGAAAATTTATAGGAAGGTAGAAATATTTTAATTAAGAAGAAATAATGTGAATTATAAGAGGAAACGAAATTCCATTAAACTCATAGATTTAAAATACTCTGTGGTTTTAAAAACATTTTGTCATCTTATATTCTGTCTTGTGTGTATGTGCACATGCATGTGGATGTGAGTGGATTTATTTAAGATGAATAGCAGACGGGGTAGATTTAGACTAGAAATAAGGGGGAATTTCTTCACAATGAGAATAGTGAGGCACTGGCACAGGTTGCCCAGGAAAGCTCTGGCTGCCTCATCCCTGGAGGTGTTCAAGACCAGGTTGGATGGGGCCTTGAGCAGCCTGATCTAGTAGGGAGCATCCCTGCCCATGGCAGGGGGTTGGACATTGATGATATTTAAGGTCCCTTCCAACCTAAAGTGTTTTATGATTCTAAATGGGGGATGTAAACAGATGGCAATAAACTTTGCTATTTAGAAAAATGACTTTGTCCTTCAAAGAAAAAACCTACACAATATATATTAAAAAAATCTGACCTGAATCATGGTAGATTCAAAGACCTAGATTTTTTTTTTTATTTTTCAAGGAAAGAAATGTTCTGTATTTTTTTGCTTGAGATGCTTAACTTCGTCAGGTCTACTGGACTTCCTACATGCACCTGACGCTGGAGGAATCCCATATACTGGGCAAGTTCACAGTTTTGACCAAAAACGGAACTCAAAACCAGCAATTTTTTTTACTTGGATCTTTGGTCCTGTCAAGACTTGTCTGCGAAATATTTCATTCAGCAAGCTGATACTTTTGAGCAAAACCTTCCAAATTGCATTGAAAAGGTCAGATTTTCTAACATATCTATAGTGAAAAACCCACTTTGCGAGCAGGCGAAGCTTTTAAGGCAGAACTGAAGAAGAATAAATTACTCTGGGAACAGTACTGGAAAGTGGTATGGAAATAATCCTCCTATTTAATTTTTTTTTCCAGAGAGCTAATAAACAGATCATTTTCAGAATTCTGATTGTTCACTGAACATTACCAGGTCATAGTAAATTTTGTCATGGAAAATTCTTAATATCTCCTACCCCAAATTACTATTACACAAAGTAATTCAATGAGCAAAGGCTTTAATTTTTTGTACTTTGAAAAAAAAAGAAAAAAGGAATAAAATGGTAATTCTCAATTTTTTACATTCAAAACATTTTTACGATTCAAAGGCAAGAAAAGGATCCTAGTAGGTTAAGGCTGTAGAGTCGACATTTCTTCTCTCCCAGATAGGACTGTTTCAAATTTAGTCAACTTGCTGTTACCGATTCTGTTTCAAACTTACTCTGCAATCTGAAAATCAAGCTGTTTTGTTCTGAATTTTGAATCACCTCCAGTAACAGAGAATTTGAAATTAGAGTTCTATTGGCAGTTCTACTGGTGAACGATGCACAAGACAATGCATTTCACTCTTTGATCTGTATTCCAGGAAATTATTCACAGGAGGAAAATAAATATATAAAGTACAAAAAANAAAAAAAAAAAAAAAAAAAAAGAAAATTAAGTTTTGGCAATTCAGATACCAAATAATACTGTTAACTTATGCAGTTAAGAAATATTTGGTAGAGATTTTTCATAAATGTTGCATTTATAGAGCATATTTTCTTACAGAAATTACCAAAATGCTTAACAGCACTCGGGAGATGCCTAAATAATATTATGTGTGCAAAATTAAGTGATACCATTAAATAAGAATGGTGTTAAGTAAGAAGGATTTTTATAGTAAATTTTCACCAAAAAGATATGCTTTAAAAAGGAAGAGGCAGAAAAATAATAATAAATAAATACTAAATAGTGATATGTATATATCCACATGGCACATGTAGATGAGGTATTGAGGGACATGGTTTAGAGATTGGTGGGAATGGCTGGACTCGATGATTTGGTGGGTCTCTTCCAACCTGGTGATTCTATGATAAGTGCATCTCTGCTGCAGAAAAGGCTGTAGAACACCCATATCACTACTTATTATTTATTTCAAGTGTTTATTAAAATTTAGGCAGCAAAGCTTAGACTGCAAAATTCCTGTGCAGACAATGGAAGAAAAAAAAGCCCCTTTCAAGGACATTTCTAGTTACTAAAAATAGTAAGTAACTTTATTTTTCTCTTCTGTGTATCTAGTATGGCAAGACTCTTTCCTAAACATCTAAGTTGGATGCCTAAACCGTATGCTTTAATTGGAATAACAGTGTCTGTTAAATCAGGTTTGAAAACAATGGTAAAATAACTTAAATTTTAAAAATAAATGTAAAGATAGAAAACAAAGTGAAAAGTACAACACCAAATGCTTCTATATTATAATACTATAATACTATAATACTTCTATATTATAAGAGAAGAGGAGGCTGAGAGGGGACCTCATTGCTCTCTACAACTACCTGAAAGGAGGTTGTAGAGAGGAGGGAGCTGGGCTCTTCTCCCAAGTGACAGGGGACACGACAAGAGGGGAAATGGCCTCATGCTCTGCCAGGGGAGATTTAGGCTAGAGATTAGGAGGAAGTTTTTTACAGAAACGGTCATTGGACATTGGAACAGGCTGCCCAGGGAGGTGGTTGATTTGCCTTCCCTGGAGGTGTTTAAGGCACGGGTAGACGAGGTCCTGAGGGACGTGGTTTAGTGTTTGATGGGAATGGTTGGACTCGATGATCCAATGGGTCTCTTCCAACCTGTTGATTCTATGATTCTATGATTCTATGACTACCTCAAACAAATATTAAATACCTCAGTATATGTTATGTAAAAAAACCCTGGAAAAGACGATGCACTGTATTTATATACTCTAGCTTTGGAAGACCAAGAGACATCTTTGGCTGTGGTCCCTGGTGGAAGAAAATTCCGGGTAGCATTGGATGGTTCCTCGTCAATGAAAGAGACAAACACCACTGTTAAATTGTCTCTCTGGTCTGGGATTGTAGCTTAATACTCCTGGAGGTGAAAATCCTGAAGGTTTGGATATTATTGTCTGTATGAAATTATCTACTCTCAATGTCACCTAAATGTTTTAGCACTGTTCTACTCTGAACGCTGTTTCCTGTTTCAACAAGCTTCACTGTTGACTTAGGCGGATTTTTAAGATACTTTAAATGAAGGAATTTTCTTCTCTGTACAAAGTGAAATTGTCTCAGTAAGACTGGAGAGTTACTCAAACACTGACACAAAGACATGAAGCGATACTTTGAGAGAGAATTAGATCAGTAATTTTTTTTGTCTGACTTGTTTCCACGTCAGATTTTAGGATTATGTCTATATTTGCTTGTTACCAATTGACTTCTGATTAACAGATAAAAGCAAAGCAAAAACCTTCTGACTGCTTTTACACTCAGTTTGATCAGCTCCTACACACCATTGGTCTTGGACCATAACTTGCAAGCTTTAAAAAAAAGGAAGGACTTCTTCAGTGTAATTAAGAGACTGGTCTTCCTATATACTTAATATCCAGCATGAAGATCCTTTCGTCTGCTCAAGATTTTTACCTATTTTCACCTTTCCCCACCTCAACATTGTAACAAATACACATATTTACACAATCAAAACCTACTGAAATTGCAGGTAATTTATAAGTTTCATTACCTGCCAAAACACTATTTTTGGAAATACTATGACAGATCTGAGAGCACTGAACCTCATCCACATAGACGAACACACTACAAGAATGAAATGGACCTTTCTGAAGGGCAAAATGATTTAAAATTTTACTAGTAGCGAATTGGTCTTACAACTGTCATTTTCCTTTTGAATAGCAAGTGGGATCTTTTAACAGGAGCCAGTTAATCTGTGTGATGATTTATTATTTACATAATGACCCAAACGTGTTAACCTCTATGTATACAGGGGTGATGAGGACAAGTCCTTGCCTCACAGAGTTCAGACTGAGAATCAGATTCTACAAAAGCACTCTCATGTGAATTTATTGAATCAAGCAGCTTCATTGAACTCAGTCATAAAATTCTTCTATATATTTAAAGACATGCACAGGTTTTGCATGATCTGTATTAATAAGTATCAATCAAATCAATTTTTTATTCCATTACACTCTGTTTAAAGTGTCCAAACAAGGTTTTGGAACACAATGAACAATGCTGTGCCTTGTGAGTCTAATACTATCATAAATTTCTTTACTGTTGAAAAGACAAAATGGGAAGAATCATCCTACACTCAGGAGAAATAACAATTACAGTTGTGCTAGGACTTCACCTTGAAGGTGTTTGCACTTCAAGGAATAAAAGACATTTCTCTGACATTCAAATAACAAAGGTGGATCCAGCACACATTAGTGAATGCCTGAAATCCTTGTTTCTTCCCCTTTTTGTTTCTATTCTTCTCTATATTTCTGCCTGCCATTAAAGATATACATTTCTAGTTTGATGGTTGAAAACCAATCCCTTGAAATCAATAGGGTCCTTGACACTGAATTTGAGAGGAACAGGCTTTGGCCTTGAGACTTTCAAGACAGGAATATATTGCTATTTAAAGTCATCTCTCTAAAGAAAGTGGTTCAGGTGTTTTGATGTGCCTGTGGCTGTACTGCCAGACAGCAGACATTGAACCTTAATACTCTGGATCTTAATGCATGAACTTTCCTGCCTTAGGTAAGAAAAGCCTCAAAACTGCTCATTGACCTTTATATCTAGGCCAGCCAATATTAGCATGGGGAAAAAAGACATCACAGAAGATAGGTTACAAAGTCCAGTGCCACCTCAGAGAATGTAGATGAGAGGTGCTGCATCAACCACAAGAGTTTTGCTTAGAGAGGCAGAGGAGAAATGAGCATACTGGGAACAAGCAGTCCCATAGCAACTGCAGATAAAGGGGAGAAAGAAGGGGCAGGAAGAATTGTTGGAGGATGTATTCTGATTTAGTGCAGCAAGTTCTTTCTAAGTGGGGCTGGAGCAATGATGCTAACCTGCTCCATCATGTATACAACCGCTTCACAACTCCTCAGTTTATGAGTTCCCTCCTCCAGCTTTTACTGATTAGTTGGAAAATGTTAACTCAAGGAAGGAATCATGGTTTCAGAAGGCACAGCATAAATTGTGGTGTTGGAGGAATGTGTATCTACAAACCTACCCCTACTCAAAACTGTGCCCAAAGTAACAGTCTAGTCATCTCTTGCCATTTCAACTATTTTTATTTTCAACTGTGAACCATCATACCCAGTAGAAAACACACATTTTATAATTTGGTAAACTGTTTTATTCAGGAACCTGAAGTGTTACGTGAGAGGCAATATGATCAAGCACTGGTGAGATGGACCTAGACTAGGCTACTGTACACAAAACAGCCTGTTGTAAGGAGGGCTCAACAAGCCAAAAAGCCACAGCTCTGTTTGTGTGTGTGATGATGAGAGAGAAAGTTAATTTCATAGGCTACCTTCATCTTTTTATGATTTATTTTCTTTTATAAGCCATTTACTCTTGAATGTGAAAACCCTGGCATCTTTGATCTGCTTTTGTTAGACTGTGCATCCTCTGTTTGCATGCACCATAAAACGTTTTGCTGTTCTCAAAACAAAAACCCAACCCAGTCAAAAAGAAACTGAAAGACATGTTTCTCATGATTGCTGGCTGTAATTTACTGCAAATCGTAGGGCAAAGTTAAGTATGGTCTTTTAAGAAATGTTCACTAATTTAAATAAATTAGTAATGTTGGAATTGTTGAAAATTGGCTTTCAGGGTTTCTACTGGGATTAATCCTCCAGCAGGAAAGATCAAGATCATGGCAAGAGTCTCAGTCAAAGAACAGAAATTACAAGGGATTTAGACGAACTCGAATAACTTAACTTTTCTTTTTTTCCCTTATTACTAATGGTTCCCATTTACATCTATCTACCCTACAGAGATGAGCCAGCTATGTGTGAAGCCATTGCTTGAAATTACTGCCCCAAATATAAGGATAAACCAGTGCTTAGGTTATGTTAAATGTCTGAGCTCTAGTGGGTTCAGCAGTTACTTTACAAGTAAATTAGTTTCCCCAGCAGCAGAAATGGGGTCAGTGAAGGCTAAGGGGGAGAGCAAAAAATGAGGCTGCTACAGGTGTTTCATGGTGCGTTGTTATTAAAATGGGTGATGTAAGCAGAACAGAGATGAGACAGATCAATGAGATGAAATATTATGAATATTAAGGAAGCGATAAGGACACATTTGTATATGCCATAGAGCAGTCGGCATTACTGATTGCTAAAAGATATCAAAGGCTGTAATCAGATAGTTAAAGGTTACCTCTTGGTGAGAGGCATTTGCACATTTATTTTGCAAAATCTCATGCACAATAATTTATCTCTACCAGGTAACGAAGAGAAAATTATGAAGTTTGATAACAATGGATGAAATAAAACGGTGAAATACAGCACAGACACACGTTTACGTGTATTTTATAGAAAATATATTGCAAAGATTCTTTAGCTATCTGATCTACTCAGATGAATTAGAAGAAATCTTGATAGCTAATGAATAGTCCACGTAAGTGACTCTACTAAAGCACAGAAATGCTTTTAGAAAGGACTATTCCCTCCTCTTTCACCAAGAACCATAGAAATTTGGTTAACTGTAGAATTATAGAATCACTGAATTGGAAAAGACCTCGTGGATCATTGAGTCCAACCATTCCTGTTTGCCACTAAACCATGTCTCTGAGCACCTCATCAACCCATCTTTTGAATACAGGTGATGGTGACTCCACCCCCTCCCTGGGCAGCCTCTGCAAGTGCCTGATGACCCTTTCTGTGAAAAAGTTTTTCCTGATACCTAGTCTGAACCTTCCCTGGAGGATCTTGAGGCCATTCCCCCTTGTCCTATCACCTGTCCCTTGGGAGAAGAGGCCAACACCCTCCTGTCTCCAATCTCCTTTCAGGTAGTTGTAGGGAGCAATGAGGTCTCCCCTCAGTGTCCTCTTCTCCAGGCTAAACACCCCCAGCTCTCTGAGCCACTCCTTGTAAGACTTCTTTTCCAGCCCGTTCTCCAGCTTCATTGCTCTTCTATGGACACATTCCAGAGCCTCAACATCCATCTTTTAGCAATATGAAAGTCTTCAAAAATACTGAAAAGTGATGAAGTTCCCCTCCCTTAACATTGCCCATTCAGAGTTAACATTTACTCTAGAGTAGCCAAACCACTTAACTAGTCAAGCAAGTTTTAGTTAGAGTTAATGGTGATCAATAAGTATTTACAAATGATAAGTCATCTCCTTACGAAACAGGCCTGTCTGGAGCTTTGGTTAGTACGTTTCTTCACCTAAATTCTTTCCTGAAGGATTAGACAAATTGTATCCTAAAGATGCATTATTGAGAAATGAAGTGTCCAACAAGAACATGATAATGAATTCCAGTACCCATTGAAAGATTTTTTTTGACACAGAAAGGGAATAAAAGGGGATAAATTTATGAAGTATAAAGTGTTCTTACACTTCTGAGGCCTCTGTGATGCTTACAGAATGTGTCCATCCTGATCAGGTGAAATTTATCACTCTTTTGTATTGTTCTTGATGATCTGATGGGTCTTTTCCAACCTGGTGATTCTGATTCTATGATTGTATGATTCTTTGCTCTGGTCCTCTGGTTGTAGGTTTCTGGGAATGACTTATTACCCAGTGCTCACACATCTTTGGAACAAATTTTATGCCTGCGTCTTGTAAGTGATAAATATGACTGAGTCCTTAGCACTATACTCAATCTTTTATGTAAAACAAGATTAGCATTGACATCAGCAAACAGCCAGCACAACAGCAGTGAAGCTCCTGCTACTGCAGTCCTGACAATTCCCACGTCCTGCAGACAGCAGCAGCCTCTGTGAGAAACATGTTAAACCTAAATAAGCTGAATCAAGGTATGGAAACCCTTGCATTCAGGGTAGTGTATTTTCCACATTCTGCTTTTATACACAAAAAGAGAATGGCATTTACATGGAATATTTGTAAAGGCTACTGGGAAGTACAATCTGACTGGAGATTGAACTGGAGAGCCCTGAAAGGAAGAAAGGCTCTGAATGGGAATGGTCATGATTTTCACCTATATGTGCATGAGAGATCAGACCAGGGAAGGAACAGGCTGCTTGAGGCAATGCAAACAGGGGCTCGCTCAAACAGCCTGCGCCTGCTTTGCTACAGTCTCCAAAATGGTAACCTCTCTTTTACTCAGGCAGGCTATACAAACATTTACAACTTACAATTTTCACCAAAAAATTGAAACAGGATGCCTTGAGTGACACCTCTAAGTGATTCAACTTTTCCAGTGGCACATGGCGGAATTATAGAAACACAAACCAACCAACAGCTGGCTGCTTTTTATTAGACTCCCTTCCTGCCCCATCTATATATAGAAGTATTTCTATGTACAGAAGTTCAAAAGTATTCTATTGTAAAGGACATACATTTTGTTTTGTGAATGGCCTCCTGATTTTAAAATGTAACTATGATATACACTGTAATTTTGAAAAGCATGTTTATTGTTCCGTTGGCTTTGTTATTCATTCGTTGTCTTGTACATTATGATACAAAATAGAAAACAGTCACATGAAAAGTTTCACATTGAAAAAAGTGAAAATGGGATGAAATATTTTTCCCTCCCCGCTCCAGCCCCAAAATGTCAGGAAAATCAACACGTTTTTGTGATCACTTCCATTTTGATGGAATTGTGGTTTCAAAAAGCAAATGGTTCTGTCAACAAAATTCACACTGGCTCTATTGCTAAATCAATCATTTGAAATTAGAAACTGCGTTATGAAGCAGCCTTTCAGTATGATCACAGACTAATTCTTTTGGGGTTTTGGGGCTTGTTTTTGATTCTCTGCTCTTTAAAAGTGCACTGTGGAAAGCAGCTATTTCAGATGCCTTCTCTTTCTTCATAGTTTAAATGTATTCTTTGCCTACCTGGCCTAGATGGCAGAGCTATTAATTACTCACTAGCCTTTTCTTTTTTCATCTGTCTCACATATGTGTTGCTCAAACATGAAAGTACTTTCATAACTTCTCCAAGAAATGAACAATGGACTATTTTCCCCTCATAAAGATATAAAATTAAGAGATATGAGAAAACAAAAATCTGATTATTTAGGATGTGTAATTTAAGGACAGATCTTTAAATTTGTTAAGACTTTGGGACTTAAAACAGAGTGCTTGCTTTCTCTCAATTCATGACTTAGAGTGCACAATTCTTCTAAAAATCAGTGCTTAGATACCAAATCAGGCGCCAGAAAATGAGGCTCAGATTACTGTGAGTTTTTAATTTAAGTACTTTTATAAGCTGCACAATTGTTTCCAGGAGAAAGTCCAATATCAAAAGAAACTCCTTGACCAAAACTCCTCTCTCTCAGCTTCTCATCAGAGGTGGCCAGTCCCCAGGATAATCAGGGAACATCAGAACAGAAGTATACTGGTGCACCACTGATGTGCTACCCGTTCACAGAATTTTATGAATAGCCTAGATTATTTTGTCTAGTAACCTTCCTTCATATCAAAGCACTCCAAAATGTAACCAAACATCTTTTAACACCTTTTCTTGAGTGATATTTGATAAAGAAATCTCTGTTTAATAACAATAGTCAAGATACTAATTCCAATATCAATTTGTGTCTCATCTTGGCTCCAAGTTTTCTTGATTGTGCATGCAGCTTTGAAAAGAAGCTTGGCAAGCTCTTCTGTCAGTGATGTGTTGTCATCCAACTCTCTCTGAGGACAGGATACACTGACAGGCTGTCAGCTGTGACTGGTACCTTCCTAAACATCACATTTCTGATACATGTGTGTAAAACCCACAACTCCTTCTATGTTCATTAGAAATAAAAGTAGCTTCAGAAGTAGAGAGACATTTCATTTACAAACAAGAATCCATGTTTCTGTGCTGTAATAACTTGTACTTGTTTGTGGTATTACCACTGACTGCAAAAATGAATAACCTTTTATATATTCTTACTCTGACACTTTTTGTCAGATCATTGGAAGTTGTCTCTTTGGCAGATTCTGAGCATTGTAGGGCAGTCAGATTGTTGTTATTCTAGAAATACTACAATGTGAAGACAGAGTCTTTTGGTAAAATCAGTAGGATATTGATTTCATGTCTCCTTTACTTAGCAGTTAGTGAACTTCCAAATGTTTTTTTGTTGAAAAAAGTTGTGAAGATACTCTATTCAGATTCAGAGAAATATTCCACAACTTCCTGAACAACTGATCTGTAAATAGAGGCTGAAAGGAAGAGATTTGGATGTAGTTTCTTAGTCATCCTTAATCAGCTGGAAAGGGAAGTGTCAGAAGCTACCAGACCATGCTGTCCTTTAACAGTTTATCATATTGCAGAGTTCTGGACCAGACGGACCATTGGTCTTAGCCA
Source organism: Piaya cayana (assembly GCA_013389865.1). Lineage (NCBI taxonomy): Eukaryota > Metazoa > Chordata > Aves > Cuculiformes > Coccyzidae > Piaya > Piaya cayana. The sequence goes on from WAAB01001952.1 coordinate 16,940, forward strand.
GAAACACTTTTCTTATGTTCTCAGAGATAAACAATTGAGCTTATCTTCTGGGTTACCTGAGCCGCTGTGTCTGTACTGACTTTAAACATGGACAAAGAAAAAAAAAGAAAAAAATCCCATGATTTCGCTGTCTTTCATTACAGAGTTAGCTGTATTATACTACCTTGCGCTTCAGAGGGTTTAAGAAAGCAGAGGGAAAATTACCAATACTCAGAGGACAACAATAATTTATTGTACCAAGGTAAATTGATTGCGGGTGAAGTTTAACAGAAAAGATACCATTGCTATCTCCAGGTGCATTCACGCTGGTGAATAATTCCTCCTTCACATTCTGGGGCACTATGTTGTTGTGCATTTTGTGCATCTCAGGAATGACAAACTCTCACTGTAGTACAGCATTGAGAGATTCTTAGATTTCTTTCCAAGGTTAAATAATGAGCAGGAGCTGTTTTCCAGTGCCCCTTCTCAATGCACTGAAATTTGTCCATCCACTCTTGAAACAGATTAAATAAATCTTTCAGGGAGATGTTTAAGGACTCAAAAGGAGGAAGTTCTTCCTCTAGCCTTAGTCATCTATCCTAGTTAGTAATTCTAAATGTAGTTAAAATACCTCATGATTTTACAGGAAATCTTTTCTGTAATGACTCCGAAACTTTCTGTATCTTTTCTGTTATGAGTAAAATACTCCAGATTTATCTGAATTAACCTCATTCTGTTTTGATTGGATTCATCCATTTCTCTCATTTAATTATATACCGTTCTAATTCAACCTTGTTTTCTGTAGTTGCCAGTCACTACTTTAGTTCAAGAGGTCAACCAGTGTTTTGCTATTCTTTCATGTAGATGACATACAAATAAAGATGTATAGTTATATATGCAGACAAACTCAATTCTCATACCAAAGACTTATATGGAATAGTCAAATGTGTCTGGAAAATAGATGTTTTCCCTATGGAGGTTGTAGCAATAGGGATTTGTAATAATAATAATAAAAAAAATTACAGAAAGGAAATTAAATTATTTTTTCCTCTAAGTAAATATTTCCCTGGATGATGTTTAAAATAAGTTTCTTTACATTGTGGGTTTGTTGTTGGGTTTGTTTTTTTTTTCATTTCTTCCTCCAGTTCCTTAAACCAAGGTTTTCAATGCAAATCAGTGAAAGAATGCACACAAACAAGAGCATTGCGATTGTGAGAACTGTAACAAAATCTTTAGGATCTCAGTTTTCTAACTCCATCTCTGTTATTCTTTTTTTCTTTTTTGAACATCCCCTGAGCAAATTTTTTGTGTTAGTCACCTGTAATCGAAATTCAATAACCGTCCCATTAAAAGAAACCCGATGCTATGGTTTTGCGGGAAAATCTTTTATGTGAGAGAGAATAAGAGGACAAGAGTGAGGAGGAGAGTATCTTAACTTTTGCTCAGCAGGGTAGTTACTTCTAGTTTTCTGAACATCCTTTGAATACCCTGTGAAAGAGCCTTGGGAGACATAAATCTGACTTCCCACCTTAGCCATTCTGTGATTCTGTGATATGTGTTGATATCAAACAGAAAACTCTTTTCCCTAGAGGGTCATGGGTCTGCTTTCTCCTGAGCTGATAGAAACACTTAACAGGTAAACATCTTTTTGTGATACTTTCTCCACTTCCTTCACAAATACATTATTTATTGGTCCTTTACTCGCTAAATCTGCTTACACTGTGGTCAATAAAAATAAAATTCTTCTTGGAGAATACTTATCACTGGAATGCCTTCTTGCTTGTTCAAAGCCATTTCTGCATCTTTTCTCCTTGTGATATTACATACTGATGTTCTGGTACCCAAGCGTGGCTCTAGTAAAGAATTGGCATCTCAGTCAACAGCCAGGTACATCATTCATATTATCATGTTGATCTGGTAGTTCTGGAAACACCATCCTTTCTAGAATTAGAGTACCTGTCATGCAGAATTATTTATTTCTTCCAAAACTCAGAATTTTCCTGTGACAAGAGCTGCTTTTATTCCTTTTTTTTTTTTGTTATCCAGCATCTATTACCAGGCATTTGATTACAGTAAACTGGTTGTTCAAAGCAGAGATCATTATATGAGAAAGATGATATAATTTTGTTTCTCCCTCCACTGAAAACTCAATGAACTGTAATGAAAATAACCGCATTGCTTTCAGTGATGTAGGGGTTCTCACCCATGCAAATGAAATAAGCTTCAGTCTGGCTCGTGCAAGGGCTCCTCGGCACATTTTTTGCGGACATTGCTTTGGAGACTGCAGGGAAGCAATTGCCTGCTGGGTGCAACTGAGGAGGAGTGCATGGGCACGCTTCTACCCCTAGGCTTTACCCTCCATTAATTCAATTCACTGCTGATTGTGAAGCAAAGGGATTTGTGGGGATCTTGGATCATAGCTGTCGTGTAGTATAGTCTCGCTAGCTCTTCAAGAGCTATTTATAGATGTCTACTACAATTTCTCGCACATCACAGTAAAGAGTTGGGGGAGAAGACTGCAGCAGAAGTACTCATTTGATTAAAAAATTATCTACAGAATTTCTTTCATAGAAATCAAGAGGCATAAGAGGTAAAATGCACATCCTGTATCCGGAAATTCAAGTGCTGTTCAGGGTGTATTAAAGTATTCACTAATTTCACTCAGGTGCCAACAGCCCTAATTAGCCCTGAGGACTGAAGGACCAGACATCAGCTTTATCACAGATCTGTCCATACTCCTGTATTACTTACTCTCTTCCTCTTGTATTTCATCCTACATGTTCCTGGGGTGCAGGAGAGACTCTAGCAAAGATCTGTCTTGTAAAGCAGTATTGGCACTCTGCATGCAATCTCTGCACTGATATATCTTCATATTTCTTGATTCAAATGGGATTCTGGGACTCTAATGAAAGGAGCCTGGCAGATACAATATAATGAAGCCTCCTTCATACGCATTTTGTTTCATTTTCACAGGAACAGAATTGAGGAGTTATAAAAACATGACACAAAGCTCTCTTTACTTTAGCCTTGATAAATTCACACGGCAATCTGACTGCATTTGATCTCCAGTGTTCTATGGAAGCAGCTGGGCTTTGAAATTGCACTGGAAGTTAGTAATTGATTTTCCTCAGAAATAAGCAAATATGACCAAACCCACCACTGAAAGCAAATTACTTGAGTGACACTTCTTACAATCTTACGTAAGTGAATGCTACTGGATAATTTTCAGGAATATCCTTATGAAGTTATCGCTTAGTGTTGACTGCTGCAAAACACTCAAACAGCCTCACTAGGAACATTAGTTATCTGTTGCAAATTGAAATAAATTCAGGTTAAGGCAAATAAACAAAAAGAACATAAACGGGTTAACTACATAACTGTTACTGAATATAAGCTCTTGATGGTTTTGCAATCGCATTTCAGATCTCTAGTTGAGTACAACAACACATCCATGTTCAGGTGTTGTCTTTGCAACGGAATATAACTCCTTCAGAGATCTGGCCATTCAGTATCCTCTTTTAATTCAGTGTCAGTTCAAGAAAGTCTAGGGTTGGTTTATGTCAACTGGCTGCAGTTGCGTCATGCTGATTTGTAGCCATTGAAGATTCAGTCCTCAGTCTCTGGCATCAGAAGAATCAAGATATTTCAACAATTTATGAGAAATGGGCTCTTTATGTGGGCATAAGACCCTGAGCTGAGCTGTAGAGAATGTAGAGAATCAAATTTAAGCTCCATGTTCTGCCTCAGACTGGACACTGTGAAATCTCAAATGCAAATGGGGCATGGAGAATGAATAACTCAAACACTTCCACAATTTGAGTAAGTAATGGGGAGACACAGAAAGAGCTACTATAAAATACATCTTATTTTATATGTCTGAAATACTTTTTAAAAACTCAGGAAGTTCAAGTAACTATGTTTAATTTTTTTAATTTGTGTCTCAATAGAAGTTATAGCTACAATATTAGAAACAAGTATTTAATACAATTTCTAGTCCTTTCATGCAAAAGTTGCCAGCTCTAATAAAAACATCAGGAAATCAACAGAGCAGATGGTTCAAGATTAAAGAAGTAATCCATGCAGACAGACTCATATTTCCCTTCCTCTTTTCTATTTGCTTCTACCTTCTCACTATGTCCCTTCTGACTTCCACGTCTAATTTTTTTGGTAGTAAAATCTTCAATGTTCCCATTTTATACCTCTGGTATATGAACTGCTGAACACATCTCTCAGGACATTATGATATGAGAGGAAGTAGATTTAGAGCTGTTATAAATCACCCCAGCTCTATCAAAACAGTTAAAACTGTGAGAGAAATTTTAAGTTTCTGACAATGCAGCCCTTCCATTTCAATATTCAGTTTTCCTTCATCTAAAACAAGAAATCATACAAGTTGCTCATGGCAATATTGAAAAAAATCTCTACGTGCAGCCTATAGAAAATAATTGATCTAAATTATTGTGGATTAATGTTTTCTGCACTGCGTCTACCTGACACAGAAGGAATTTGAATAGCTGAATGTATTCAGTCTTCACCAGCCCAGGGCTCAGAAAGTGAGAGGTTCTTACCTGAGCTGCCTCAAATTGCCTGCAATGCAGCACAGTTTGCTGCTACTGCAACATTTAGGAGGTTCCAACTTTCTTCCCTCTCCTTTTGCTCTCTCTTCTGTGCCCAGCTCCTCATTTCCCCTAATTTTATTTTCAAAGCATTAATAGGAAATAGAGAACACACATAAATCTTTTGCCCATGTGAAACTCAGAAAGAAAAGGTCCAAGGACCATTTTCCAGAGCGGTTTAAAATCCAATATGAGATTGTAGTCTACTGCCTGAGTGACAGTTTTATCTGTCTACTATTCAACCAGCATTTTAAACTACTGCTTTTGATATAAACGGTTATGTAAATCAATTAAATCAAATAGGTAAACTTTCTTTCCCCCTTCTTTTTCTGCTCCCCTCCCTGATCCACGTGAGTTTTTCCGACAGGATTTTCATTTTGTTGTGTTTCTGTGTCCTTTATCAGTGATGTGCAGGGTAATGTGATATGATGGCTTTGTAGGAGGTCAAACAGTAGCAAAGAAAGAGAATAGAAGAAATGAGGGGAAGGGGAAAGAAAGGGATGGGAAAGAAAAGGATGGGAAAGAAGGGAGAGGGTGAGGGAGAGGGAGAGGGGAGGAGAGGAGAGGAGAGGAGAGGAAAGGAGAGGAAAGGGCTACATTGAGAAGCAGAATGCATTAATGCATGTACTTTAATTGTTCTTAGCACAAACTTTACAATGAGGAAACACCCAATATAATGCTTCTTTTTACAAAGTAAGCAGCAAGTGAGGGATGAAGCCAAGGATAGAACTTGTTAGTGAATAGCTTTCAAATGCTGCTGCTCCTGAAGCTGCTGCATTGACAAAGTGTATTGGTTAGGACAACTGTTAAGTGAAGCAGTTCATGTTTATTCTCCAAAGTGCATTGCCTCACAAAAGCCTTAGTGGATATAAAGATTACGAGAGTTCCAGAAAATACAGAAAAGAACAGAAGTAGGTATAGGCTATTCAATGAATTTATTTGGAATAAACAGAAAAGGACAGCTAAAAAAACAGTAACAATTGTCTTTGTGAGCAGAAGATTTAAGAGAACCTGCCGCAAGGTCAACAGATGATAAAGATGGATTGTGTCTGGGCAATTTGAGAAGTTCTCCAGCATTCATGAAAATTGTATTCTTTTCCTGGATTTGCCAATGAATATAATCATAAAAAGACCCCCCTTCCTATCCATAAATGAATGGCAATATCTCATCTAACACCTTTCTCAATGTGACTAGCATGATTCTAGTACTATCTTACAATATGGGCTCAGTCTGCTCAATAGCACTAGCAAAGCAATCTGTTGTTTCAAGTGTTTTCTAGACTTAATCTCTTTCTTGTAGCGTGTGTGTAGCCTTTAAATCATATTTAAAATAAAATTCCTTTAGAGTTTGGGATTTATTTTTTTTTTGTTATGCTGATAAACTGCCTCTGTGGCTGGAGTTGATTATTATATGCACCTCATTAAAGGAGAAAGCGATGTGAAAAATGTGATGTGCATTTCAAAATTGTATACCTACTTTTTCCTCTTCCCTTTGGCATTTTCAAATTTTGTGATAAAAGCCTCAACAGAGAAGGCTATCCCTACTTGAATTTTAATATTTTATTCATTTCAGTTCAGATGCTTTCCCCGTATTTCCTTTAGCCCTCTCTTTTCACAATGATCACAGTCAGTGCCAAAATCATTGTACTGGGATTCTCTATCAGCAAAATAATAATCCCACCATTTGCCCTAATTAAATATCTATTTTCTGTGGATTTGTTTCCGCTTCATCCACAGATGTGATGACCATCTGTACTGAGCTCTTCATGTTGGCTTTGACAGAGCTGTCACAGTGCAAACGTGACAAAAAAGGTATTTAGTATAAACTGCTTAAAACCTCTCAGGACTCTGAGTAAATCTCTGAGAAGACAGCGTTTAAATCCTTGCAAATGTTGCTTCAAGTCACTTGTGCTTGCTGGCTAGAAGTCTGTTAGGTATTCCCTACTTGTACCAATTCTATATCCCATAATTGTACCAATTCTAAATCCCCTACTTGTACCAATTCTACATCCTGATTTCTGTGTGTTAAGCAAGGTCTAGAAGATGTAGGAAACAAATGCATGAGAGGCAAAGTCTCGGCTTTGGTGTTCAACATACAGAGGTTCATTAGAAGAAGAGCAAGGGATATTTTCCTGTGTTTGGCACCAACCAGAGCCCTCTGAGCCAGCAAAGAGGGCAGCAGTGGAGTGTCTGGTGCCCACTGTGCCCACATCAGCCACCCGTGCAGTCTCTCAGCATTGTTCAGTAGTCTCATATGGATGGGCAACACAAAAATGAGTTGAGGACTGTAACACTGATGGCTTGAGTGTTTTCTGCTCTGCACATGGGTAGGGAATGAGCCTCGGATGTTCAGGGAAGAGAAAAAAATGTCACTGCCTTGTAACATGGGCCATTTGAAAACTGCTAGAGGTAGCAGCACCAGGTCAGAGCTTATAATTTCTATGAACTTGTTCAAAATTACAATGATATCAAACAGATTGAATACTGTGTGCAGGTTTGGGCCCCTCACCATAAGAAGGATGTTGAGGCTCTGGAGCGTGTCCAGAGAAGAGCAACGAAACTGGTGAAGGGTCTGGAGAACAGGCCTTATGAGGAACAGCTGAGAGAGCTGGGGGTGTTTAGTCTGGAGAAGAGGAGGCTGAGGGGAGACCTCATTGGTCTCTACAACTACCTGAAAGGAGGTNCCATTTGGGGTTTCATTTTTCTTTTTTTTTTTTTTTAACCTCAAAAAGGGAGTTTTTCCTTTGGATGTTTCTCTTGTGAAGGAAATGTGCAGGAGATGGGGGTCCAACAATTCCAGACTGCTGTTACTGTTAAACTATAATACTTACAGTCAATATGGTCCTTATTTAATTCTTCCTTCAAGTTGAATGCCGAGGACAGGACTGATTCCATCCTTGATCTTGATGTATGGAAACTTCTATACTGTAACAAACAAATAACTAGTAATCAATCTGTGGCAATAATACTTTATGAGGTCCCCAGAAAATCTAATTAAAGCCCTCATCGAGGAGTTCTAGTAAACCAGCTGTTAAAACTACAATCCAAAACATGCTGAATGCCTCCACATGCCCATTGATCCTGATGCATTCATGGAAGGCTCTGTGAGTTTTGAAGTCAGCCTTCAGGTGAAATGTGACTTTGTGCTATTGAAACCATTTTAAGCCTACTTCAAATACAGAAATGTTCCCTTTTCTGATTAGTAAGTCTTAAAAAGAAATGGGGCAGTTGGAGAAGGTTTGAAGAATAGCAGAAGTTGAGGAAAAACTTATTTCTCCTGTGTTTGGTTACAAAGCACTAAAACTCATTTTACATTGTACCTCAGAATCAAACCCTGCTATATACATAAAAGGAGGAGGAAGAGAAGATAGAGATGAAGAAATGCAAGACATGAAAGTGCTTTGCCTCATAGGAACTCACTAAGGAGCTATGGATGAGAGTTTAAAAATAAAAAAACCCTATTTTTCTTCTCTTTCCTCCCTACACTTACTGAATTCAGTCCTTTTAGGTGCTTTCTTTACACTCTCTGTAGAACTGCAGATGACTTGGATAGGTTTGTAAAGGAGGTTAGGACACTCCATATGTAGCCACACTCAGAAAGCCTCTGACTTCACATTGGACAAGGATTCCATATTTTAGGTAGATGTGGCTGCCTAGATAATTCTACTGCACTATCCTTGAAATAGTGAAAGGATATTTTTTCTACTGCACTATCCTTGAAATAGTGAAAGGATATTTTGCTGCATGCAGGTAAGATTATTGCTCCGTTGAAGACATAAGTGCTCCATAAGTTTATTCCTGCAGAGGATTTCATTCTTTATCTCTGTAGTAGTAACTTCATAAATAATTTAACTGTGTCTTTTGTTTTTCAGTTTCACGCCTTGTATGTCATAATTCTCTATGTCTGAAAATTTCAGAATGCAAGGCATAGTACAGGGCTGGAGCACTCAGTGTAAATTGTACTCACCTCTTCAGCATGAGGCTATTAAATACACATACACGGAGCAGTTGTAAAGGGTTAGCATGTAACTTTAGAACATAGGGGTACTTCAGACACATCCATTGCATTTTCTGCACAGAAGAAACAAGATAGATAAGGACATTGTCTTCTGCCCCTCTATAATGCATCTTTCAAATGTTCATGCTTCAAAACCTTCGTGTGCTTCTAAAGTCTAATTGAAACATTCTAATTAAGTCTAAACATAAAGTGAAACCAATAATGGAAGGTACAAGATACAAAGTTGGAGAGGGGGACCTGAAGTAGATTTCTAGCTTAAGATTTTCTGTTTGTGGTATAACACAATTATATTTTCATTTAGAGAAATCCGTTCAAATATCCACTGGAATTCAAATCCCCCCTGTGGACGTCATTTGATAAAAAGAATAACTACTCAAATACCGTAAGGAATCCTAAATTCTCTTGAGTTCTGCTGTGGAGATGTTGATTATTTGTGAGAGAGTAGCATTAACAATCCCTATTTAAATAGCCATTAATTATCTTTAGACACTTCCTTTTTGCAATATTACCTAGGCAACGATCCTTCCCCTTCCATACCTGTGCATTTGGTCAACTTGATCTACACTTCTATATGTTTGTCTTTATTGCTTTGAATTTGGTTGATTTTGAAACACTTTCTTCATTATTCATACAGCACAGTCATTTAACTCTATGTTGAACAGAATTGCTCACCTGCTCTCCCAGCTCTAAACTGACAATGAAAGACCAATCTTTGATCTGCGAAGAGCTTAATGACAATATCTCGTGCTACTGGACCTTGTAATAGAAAACTTCTGTAAGGCTCTGTGTCAACATTTCCTTCTGAGTTTTGCTTTGAAATGTTAATAATTACTGACTGTGTTGCCCCAGTAGTTTTTAGTAAATTGCATATCCTTTCTAAAGTAGTTTTATCTAATGTATAAAAAAGGAAACCACTGGAAAAATTGCCTAGTCATTGAATTTAAGGCAAACTCTCCTAATGAGCCTTTAAAAGCCTGGAGAATGCTTCATCAGTGATATATCATAGCTAATACTAAATTTTAGTTTTCAATAAACTTTTAGGGGAGAAGTAATCATGATGGCCATGTTGTGGGTCCAGAGTTAGTGTTCTGAAAAGGGACTGAGCACAAGGGCACATATGTGTGAATGGTAGAGCACAACACTAAAAGCAGGTCTATGCTAATGCTGTAAGTATACTTCTTAAATAACAGAATGCAATGTCTGCATAGCACTATCCAGTCTATATCCTTGAAAAGCACACCCTGCTCTTGATTAGGGAGTGACTTGTGGTCTTCCTCATACTTTTGATTCACATTCCTATTTATTAAATATTAATTCAGTAGGGAATTTGTAAAAATAATCTATAAAAATGCAGTATATTTTTTGAACTGTAGTCCATGGACTAATAAAAGGATGTCTTGGCAAGTATATTACTCCAGATAGAGTAAGGCTTAACTGGTTATCATCTGCTTAAATATATAGATGTAGGTATCAGACACTGTAAGTGCTAGATTCCTTACTTCACCGTACCTTCTTCCAAGCATGAGGTTGTATAAATACATTGAGTGGGTTTTGTCCCCTTTGAAGTGCATACATTATCTTAGACTTACCTGTGGTTTTCTGTTTTATCTTTGAACCACAAATTCACATGAGTATAGTAAAGGAGTTGTGACA